>CAWWDY010002506.1:0-28306 GCA_963942605.1 Poecilus cupreus
TATCTTGATTTTGCAAACATAAGCCACTACACACGACATATACATGAATATGACAGTTTGTATACTTAAAAACAGCGTTTTGTATGCTTTTGCTTGCTTAAAACAGCAATTTTATGTTGATTTTACCAACATTAGCCATTACACACGACAGAAACATGAATATGACAGTTTAAATACTTGAAAACAGCATTTTGTATGTTTTTGCAAGATAAAAACAGCTATTTTATCTTGATTTTGCAAACATAAACCATTACACATGAAATATACATGAATATGACAGTTTGTATACTTAAAAAACGGTGTTTTGTATGCTTTTGTATGCTTATAACAGCAATTTTATCTTGATTTCACCAACATTAGCCATTATACACGACAGAAACATGAATATGACAGTTCAAATATTTGAAAACAGCATTTTGTATGTTTTTGCAAGCTGAAAACAGCTATTATATCTTGATTTTGCAAACATAAGCCATTGCACACGACATATACATGAATATTACAGTTTGTATACTTAACACGGTGTTTTGTATGCTTTTGCATGCTTAAAACAGCAATTTTATCTTGATTTCACCAACATTAGCCATTATACACGACAGAAACATGAATATGACAGTTTAAATACTTGAAAACAGCATTTTGTATGTTTTTACAAGCTGAAAACAGCTATTTTATCTTGATTTTGCAATCATAAGCCATTACACACGACATATACATGAATATGACAGTTTGTATACTTAAAAACCGTGTTTTGTATGCTTTTGCATGCTTAAAACAGCAATTTTATCTTGATTTCACCAACATTAGCCTTATACACGACAGAAACATGAATATGACAGTTTAAATACTTGAAAACAGCATTTTGTATATTTTTGCAAGATAAAAACAGCTATTTGAGCTTGATTTTGCAAACATAAGCCATTACACACGACATATACATAAATATGACAGTTTGTATACTTAAAAACGGTGTTTTGTATGCTTTTGCTTGCTTAAAACAGCAATTTTATCTTGATTTCACCAACATTAGCCATTATACACGACAGAAACATGAATATGACAGTTTAAATACTTGAAAACAGCATTTTGTATGTTTTTACAAGCTGAAAACAGCTATTTTATCTTGATTTTGCAAACATAAGCCATTACACACGACATATACATGAATATGACAGTTTGTATACTTAAAAACAGTGTTTTGTATGCTTTTGCATGTTTAAAACAGCAATTTTATGTTGATTTCACCAACATTAGCCATTACACACGACAGAAACATGAATATGACAGTTTAAATACTTGAAAACAGCATTTTGTATGTTTTTGCAAGATAAAAACAGCTATTTTATCTTGATTTTGCAAACATAAACCATTACACATGAAATATACATGAATATGACAGTTTGTATACTTAAAAACGGTGTTTTGTATGCTTTTGTATGCTTATAACAGCAATTTTATCTTAATTTCACCAACATTAGCCATTATACACGACAGAAACATGAATATGACAGTTCAAATATTTGAAAACAGCATTTTGTATGTTTTTGCAAGCTGAAAACAGCTATTTTATCTTGATTTTGCAAACATAAGCCATTGCACACGACATATACATGAATATGACAGTTTGTATACTTAAAACGGTGTTTTGTATGCTTCTGCATGCTTAAAACAGCAATTTTATCTTGATTTCACCAACATTAGCCATTATACACGACAGAAACATGAATATGACAGTTTAAATACTTGAAAACAGCATTTTGTATGTTTTTACAAGCTGAAAACAGCTATTTTATCTTGATTTTGCAATCATAAGCCATTACACACGACATATACATGAATATGACAGTTTGTATACTTAAAAACCGTGTTTTGTATGCTTTTGCATGCTTAAAACAGCAATTTTATCTTGATTTCACCAACATTAGCCTTATACACGACAGAAACATGAATATGACAGTTTAAATACTTGAAAACAGCATTTTGTATATTTTTGCAAGATGAAAACAGCTATTTTAGCTTGATTTTGCAAACATAAGCCATTACACACGACATATACATGAATATGACAGTTTGTATACTTAAAAACGGTGTTTTGTATGCTTTTGCATGCTTAAAACAGCAATATTATCTTGATTTTACAACATTAGTTATTATACACGAGAGAAACATGAATGTGACAGTTTAAATACCTGAAAACAGCATTTTGTATGTTTTTACAAGCTGAAAACAGCTATTTTACCTTGATTTTGCAAACATAAGCCATTACACACGACATATACATGAATATGACAGCTTGTATACTTAAAAACAGTGTTTTGTATGCTTTTGTATGCTTAAAACAGAAATTTTATGTTGATTTCACCAACATTAGCCATTATACACGTCAGAAACATGAATATGACAGTTAAAATACTTGAAAACAGCATTTTGTATGTTTTTGCAAGATGAAAACAGCTATTTTATCTTGATTTTGCAAACATAAACCAATACACATGACATATACATGAATATGACAGTTTGTATACTTAAAAACGGTGTTTTGTATGCTTTTGCATGCTTAAAACAGCAATTTTATCTTGATTTCACCAACATTAGCCATTATACACGACAGAAACATGAATATGACAGTTTAAATACTTGAAAGCAGCATTTTGTAAGTTTTTACAAGCTGAAAACAGCTATTTTATCTTGATTTTGCAATCATAAGCCATTACACACGACATATACATGAATATGAGAGTTTGTGTACTTAAAAACCGTGTTTTGTATGCTTTTGCATGCTTAAAACAGCAATTTTATCTTGATTTCACCAACATTAGCCTTATACACGACAGAAACATTAATATGACAGTTTAAATACTTGAAAACAGCATTTTGTATATTTTTGCAAGATGAAAACAGCTATTTTAGCTTGATTTTGCAAACGTAAGCCATTACACACGACATATACTTAAATATGACAGTTTGTATACTTAAAACGGTGTTTTGTATGCTTCTGCATGCTTAAAACAGCAATTTTATCTTGATTTCACGAACATTAGCCATTATACACGACAGAAACATGAATATGACAGTTTAAATACTTGAAAACAGCATTTTGTATGTTTTTACAAGCTGAAAACAACTATTTTATCTTGATTTTGCAAACATAAACCAATACACATGACATATACATGAATATGACAGTTTGTATACTTAAAAACGGTGTTTTGTATGCTTTTGTATGCTTAAAACAGCAATTTTATCTTGATTTCACCAACATTAGCCATTATACATGACAGAAACATGAATATGACAGTTCAAATATTTGAAAACAGCATTTTGTATGTTTTTGCAAGCTGAAAACAGCTATTTTATCTTGATTTTGCAAACATAAGCCATTGCACACGACATATACATGAATATGACAGTTTGTATACTTAAAACGGTGTTTTGTATGCTTTTGCTTGCTTAAAACAGCAATTTTATCTTGATTTCACCAACATTAGCCATTATACACGACAGAAACATGAATATGACAGTTTAAATACTTGAAAACAGCATTTTGTAAGTTTTTACAAGCTGAAAACAGCTATTTTATCTTGATTTTGCAATCATAAGCCATTACACACGACATATACATGAATATGAGAGTTTGTATACTTAAAAACCGTGTTTTGTATGCTTTTGCATGCTTAAAACAGCAATTTTATCTTGATTTCACCAACATTAGCCTTATACACGACAGAAACATGAATATAGCAGTTTAAATACTTGAAAACAGCATTTTGTATATTTTTGCAAGATGAAAACAGCTATTTTAGCTTGATTTTGCAAACGTAAGCCATTACACACGACATATACATAAATATGACAGTTTGTATACTTAAAAACGGTGTTTTGTATGCTTTTGCTTGCTTAAAACAGCAATTTTATCTTGATTTCACCAACATTTGCCATTATACACGACAGAAACATGAATATGACAGTTTAAATACTTGAAAACAGCATTTTGTATGTTTTTACAAGCTGAAAACAGCTATTTTATCTTGATTTTGCAAACATAAGCCATTACACACGACATATACATAAATATGACAGTTTGTATTCTTAAAAACAGTGTTTTGTATGCTTTTGCATGCTTAAAACAGCAATTTTATGTTGATTTCACCAACATTAGCCATTACACACGACAGAAACATGAATATGACAGTTTAAATACTTGAAAACAGCATTTTGTATGTTTTTGCAAGATAAAAACAGCTATTTTATCTTGATTTTGCAAACATAAACCAATACACATGACATATACATGAATATGACAGTTTGTATACTTAAAAACGGTGTTTTGTATGCTTTTGCATGCTTAAAACAGCAATTTTATCTTGATTTCACCAACATTAGCCATTATACACGACAGAAACATGAATATGACAGTTTAAATACTTGAAAACAGCATTTTGTAAGTTTTTGCAAGCTGAAAACAGCTATTTTATATTGATTTTGCAATTATAAGCCATTACACACGACATATACATGAATATGAGAGTTTGTATACTTAAAAACCGTGTTTTGTATGCTTTTGCATGCTTAAAACAGCAATTTTATCTTGATTTCACCAACATTAGCCTTATACACGACAGAAACATGAATATGACAGTTTAAATACTTGAAAACAGCATTTTGCATATTTTTGCAAGATGAAAACAGCTATTTTAGCTTGATTTTGCAAACGTAAGCCATTACACACGACATATACTTAAATATGACAGTTTGTATACTTAAAAACGGTGTTTTGTATGCTTTTGCTTGCTTAAAACAGCAATTTTACCTTGAATTTACCAACATTAGCCATTATACACGACAGAAACATGAATATGGCAGTTTAAATACTTGAAAACAGCATTTTGTATTTTTTTGCAAGCTGAAAACAGCTATTTTATCTTGATTTTGCAAACATAAGCCATTTCACACGACATATACATAAATATGACAGTTTAAATACATGAAAACAGCAATTTGCATGCTTTTGCAAGCTGGAAACAGCTATTTATCTTGATTTTGCAAACATAAGACACTACATACGACATATACATGAATATGACAGTTTAAATACTTGAAAACAGCATTTTGTATGTTTTTGCAAGTTGAAAACAGCTATTTTATCTTGATTTTGCAAACATAAGCCATTACACACGACATATACATGAATATGACAGTTTGTATACTTAAAAACGGTGTTTTGTATGCTTTTCATGCTTAAAACTGCAATTTTATCTTAATTTCACAAACATTAGCCATTATACACGACAGAAACATGAATATGAAAGTTTAAATACTTGAAAACAGCATTTTGTATGTTATTGCAAGCTGAAAACAGCTATTTTATCTTGATTTTGCAAACATAAGCCATTACACACGACATATACATGAATATGACAGTTTGTATACTTAATACGGTGTTTTGTATGCTTTTGCATGCATAAAATTGCAATTTTATCTTGATTTCACCAACATTAGCCATTATACACGACAGAAACATGAATATGACAGTTTAAATACTTGAAAACAGCATTTTGTATGTTTTTGCAAGCTAACAACAGCTATTTTGTCTTGATTTTGCAAACATAAGCCATTACACACGACATATACATGAATATGACAGTTTGTTACTTAAAAACTGTGTTTTGTATGCTTTTGCATGTTTAAAACAGCAATTTTATCTTGATTTGACCAACATTAGACATTATACACGACAGAAACATGAATATGACAGTTTATATACTTGAAAACAGCATTTTGTATGTTTTTGCAAGCTGAAAACAGCTATTTTACCTTGATTTTGCAAACATAAGCCATTACATACGACATATGCATAAATATGACAGTTTGTATACTTAAAAACGGTGTTTTGTATGCTTTTGCATGCTAAAAACTGCAATTTTATTTTGATTTCACCAACATTAGCCATTATACACGACAGAAACATAAATATGACAGTTTAAATACTTGAAAACAGCATTTTGTATGTTTTTGCAAGCTGAAAACAGCTATTTTATCTTGATTTTGCAAACATAAGCCATTACACACGACATATACATAAATATGACTGTTTGTATACTTAAAAACAGTGTTTTGTATGCTTTTGCATGCTTAAAACAGCAATTTTATGTTGATTTCACCAACATTAGCCATTATACACGACAGAAACATGAATATGACAGTTCAAATATTTGAAAATGCTTTTGTATGTTTTTGCAAGCTGAAAACAGCTATTTTATCTTGATTTTGCAAACATAAGCCATTACACACGACATATACATGAATATGACAGTTTGTATACTTAAAAACGGTATTTTGTATGCTTTTGCATGCTTAAAACAGCAATTTTATCTTGATTTCACCAACATTAGCCATTATACACGACAGAAACATTAATATGCAGTTTAAATACTTGAAAACAGCATTTTGTATGTTTTTACAAGCTGAAAACAGCTATTTTATCTTGATTTTGCAAACATAAGCCATTACACATGACATATACATGAATATGACAGTTTGTATACTTAAAAACCGTGTTTTGTATGCTTTTGCATGCTTAAAACAGCAATTTTATCTTGATTTCACCAACATTAGCCATTATACACGACAGAAACATAAATATGACAGTTTAAATACTTGAAATCAGCATTTTGTATGTTTTTACAAGCTGAAAAAAGCTATTTTATCTAGATTTTGCAAACATAAGCCATTACACACGACATATACATAAATATGACAATTTGTATACCTAAAAACATTGTTTTGTATGCTTTTGCATGCTTAAAACAGCAATTTTATCTTGATTTCACCAACATTAGCCATTATACACAAGAGAAACATGAATGTGACAGTTTAAATACTTGAAAACTGCATTTTGTATGTTTTTACAAGCTGAAAACAGCTATTTTATCTTGATTTTGCAATCATAAGCCATTACACACGACATATACATGAATATGACAGTTTGTATACTTAAAAACCGTGTTTTGTATGCTTTTGCATGCTTAAAACAGCAATTTTATCTTGATTTCACCAACATTAGCCTTATACACGACAGAAACATGAATATGACAGTTTAAATACTTGAAAACAGCATTTTGTATATTTTTGCAAGATGACAACAGCTATTTTAGCTTGATTTTGCAAACATAAGCCATTACACACGACATATACATGAATATGACAGTTTGTATACTTAAAAACGGTGTTTTGTATGCTTTTGCATGCTTAAAACAGCAATATTATCTTGATTTTACCAACATTAGTTATTATACACGAAAGAAACATGAATGTGACAGTTTAAATACCTGAAAACAGCATTTTGTATGTTTTTACAAGCTGAAAACAGCTATTTTACCTTGATTTTGCAAACATAAGCCATTACACACGACATATACATGAATATGACAGTTTGTATACTTAAAAACAGTGTTTTGTATGCTTTTGCATGCTTAAAACAGCAATTTTATGTTGATTTCACCAACATTAGCCACTATACAAGACAGAAACATGAATATGACAATTAAAATACTTGAAAACAGCATTTTGTATGTTTTTGCAAGATGAAAACAGCTATTTTATCTTGATTTTGCAAACATAAACCAATACACATGACATATACATGAATATGACAGTTTGTATACGTAAAAACGGTGTTTTGTATGCTTTTGTATGCTTAAAACAGCAATTTTATCTTGATTTCACCAACATTAGCCATTATACACGACAGAAACATGAATATGACAGTTTAAATACTTGAAAACAGCATTTTGTAAGTTTTTACAAGCTGAAAACAGCTATTTTATCTTGATTTTGCAATCATAAGCCATTACACACGACATATACATGAATATGAGAGTTTGTATACTTAAAAACCGTGTTTTGTATGCTTTTGCATGCTTAAAACAGCAATTTTATCTTGATTTCACCAATATTAGCCTTATACACGACAGAAACATGAATATGACAGTTTAAATACTTGAAAACAGCATTTTGTATATTTTTGCAAGATGAAAACAGCTATTTTAGTTTGATTTTGCAAACGTAAGCCATTACACACGACATATACATAAATATGACAGTTTGTATACTTAAAAACGGTGTTTTGTATGCTTTTGCTTGCTTAAAACAGCAATTTTATCTAGATTTCACCAACATTAGCCATTATACAGGACAGAAACATGAACATGACAGATTAAATACTTGAAAACAGCATTTTGTATGTTTTTGCAAGTTGAAAACAGCTATTTTATCTTGATTTTGCAAACATAAGCTATTACACATGACATATACATGTATATGACAGTTTGTATACTTAAAAACGGTGTTTTGTATGCTTTTGCATGCTTAAAACAGCAATTTTATCTTTATTTCACCAACATTAGCCATTATACACGACAGAAACATGAATATGACAGTTTAAATACTTGAAAACAGCATTTTGTATGTTTTTGCAAACTGAAAACAGCTATTTTATCTTGATTTTGCAAACTTAAGCCATTACACACGACATATACATGAATATGACAGTTTGTATACTTAAAAACGGTGTTTTGTATGTTTTTGCATGCTTAAAACAGTAATTTTATCTTGATTTCACTAACATTAGCCATAATACACGACAGAAACATGAATATGACAGTTTAAATACTTTAAAACAGCATTTTGTATGTTTTTGCAAGCTGAAAACAGATATTTTATCTTGATTTTGCAAACATAAGCCATTACACACGACATATACATGAATATGACAGTTTGTGTACTTAAAAACGGTGTTTTGTATGCTTTTGCATGCTTAAAACTGCAATTTTATCTTGATTTCACCAACATTAGCCATTATACAGGACAGAAACATGAATATGACAGTTTAAATACTTGAAAACAACATTTTGTATGTTTTTTCAAGCTGAAAACAGATATATTATCTTGATTTTGCAAACATAAGCCATTACACACGACATATACATGAATATGACAGTTTGTATACTTAAAAAGGGTGTTTTGTATGCTTTTGCATGCTTAAAACTGCAATTTTATTTTGATTTCACCAACATTAGCCATTATACACGACAGAAACATGAATATGACAGTTTAAATACTTGAAAACTGCATTTTGTATGTTTTTGCATGCTGAAAACAGCTATTTTATCTTGATTTTGCAAACATAAGCCATTACACACGACATATACATGAATATGATAGTTTATATACTTAAAAATGGTGTTTTGTATGCTTTTGCATTCTTAAAACAGCAATTTTATCTAGATTTCACCAACATTAGCCATTATACAGGACAGAAACATGAACATGACAGATTAAATACTTGAAAACAGCATTTTGTATGTTTTTGCAAGCTGAAAACAGCTATTTTATCTTGATTTTGCAAACATAAGCCATTACACACGACATATACATGAATATGACAGTTTGTATACTTAAAAACGGTGTTTTGTATGCTTTTGCATGCTTAAAGAGCAATTTTATCTTGAATTCACCAACATTAGCATATATACAAGACAAAAACATGAATATGACAGTTTAAATACTTGAAAACAGCATTTTGTATGTTTTTCAAGCTGAAAACAGCTATTTTATCTTGATTTTGCAAGCATAAGCCATTACACACGACATATACATGAATATGATAGTTTAAATACTTAGAAACGGTGTTTTGTATTTTTTTGCATGCTTAAAACAGCAATTTTATCTTGATTTCACCAACATTAGCCATTATACACGACAGAAACATGAATATGACAGTTTTATTTCTTTAAATCGGTGTTTTGTATGCTTTTGCATGCTTAGAATAGCAATTTTATCTTGATTTCATCAACATTAGCCATTATACACGACAAAAATATGAATATGACAGTTTAAATACTTTAAAACAGCATTTTGTATGTTTTTGCAAGCTGAAAACAGCTATTTTATCTTGATTTTGCAAACATAAGCCATTACACACGACATATACATGACTATGACAGTTTGTATACTTAAAAACGGTGTTTTGTATGCTTTTGCATGCTTAAAACAGCAATTTTATCTTGATTTCACCAAAATTAGCCATTATACACGACAGAAACATGAATATGACAGTTCAAGTATTTGAAAACAGAATTTTGTATGTTTTTGCAAGCGGAAACAGCTATTTTATCTTGATTTTGCAAATATAAGCCAATACACATGACATATACATGAATATGACAGTTTGTATACTTAAAAACGGTGTTTTGTATGCTTTTGCATGCTTAAAACAGCAATTTTATCTTGATTTCACCAACATTAGCCATTATACACGACAGAAAATGAATATGACAGTTTAAATACTTGAAAACAGCATTTTGTATGTTTTTGCAAGCTGAGAACAGCTATTTTATCTAGATTTTGCAAACATAAGCCATTACACACTACATATACATGAATATGACAGTTTGTATACTTAAAAACGGTGCTTTGTATGCTTTTGCATGCTTAAAACAACAATTTTATCTTGATTTCACCAACATTAGCCATTATTTAAGACAGAAACATGAATATGAATGTTTAAATACTTGAAAACAGCATTTTGTATGTTTTTGCAAGCTGAAAACAGCTATTTTATCTTTATTTTGCAAACATAAGCCATTACACACGACATATACATGAATATGACAGTTTCTATACTTAAAAACGGTGTTTTGTATGCATTTGTATGCTAAAAACAGCAATTTTATCTTGATTTCACCAACATTAGCCATTATACACGACAGAAACATGAATATGACAGTGCAAGTATTTGAAAACAGCATTTTGTATGTTTTTGCAAGCGGAAACAGCTATTTTATCTTGATTTTGCAAACATAAGCCATTACACACGACATATACATGAATATGACAGTTTGTATACTTAAAAACGGTGTTTTGTATGTTTTTGCATGCTTAAAACAGTAATTTTATCTTGATTTCACTAACATTAGCCATAATACACGACAGAAACATGAATATGACAGTTTAAATACTTTAAAACAGCATTTTGTATGTTTTTGCAAGCTGAAAACAGATATTTTATCTTGATTTTGCAAACATAAGCCATTACACACGACATATACATGAATATGACAGTTTGTGTACTTAAAAACGGTGTTTTGTATGCTTTTGCATGCTTAAAACTGCAATTTTATCTTGATTTCACCAACATTAGCCATTATACAGGACAGAAACATGAATATGACAGTTTAAATACTTGAAAACAACATTTTGTATGTTTTTTCAAGCTGAAAACAGATATATTATCTTGATTTTGCAAACATAAGCCATTACACACGACATATACATGAATATGACAGTTTGTATACTTAAAAAGGGTGTTTTGTATGCTTTTGCATGCTTAAAACAGCAATTTTATTTTGATTTCACCAACATTAGCCATTATACACGACAGAAACATGAATATGACAGTTTAAATACTTGAAAACTGCATTTTGTATGTTTGTGCATGCTGAAAACAGCTATTTTATCTTGATTTTGCAAACATAAGCCATTACACACGACATATACATGAATATGATAGTTTATATACTTAAAAATGGTGTTTTGTATGCTTTTGCATTCTTAAAACAGCAATTTTATCTAGATTTCACCAACATTAGCCATTATACAGGACAGAAACATGAACATGACAGATTAAATACTTGAAAACAGCAATTTGTATGTTTTTGCAAGCTGAAAACAGCTATTTTATCTTGATTTTGCAAATATAAGCCAATACACATGACATATACATGAATATGACAGTTTGTATACTTAAAAACGGTGTTTTGTATGCTTTTGCATGCTTAAAACAGCAATTTTATCTTGATTTCACCAACATTAGCCATTATACACGACAAAAACATGAATGTGACAGTTTAAATACTTGAAAACAGCATTTTGTATGTTTTTACAAGCTGAAAATAGCTATTTTATCTTGATTTTGCAAACATAAGCCATTGCACACGACATATACATGAATATGACAGTTTGTATACTTAAAAACAGTGTTTTGTATGCTTTTGCATGCTTAAAACAGCAATTTTATGTTGATTTCACCAACATTAGCCATTACACACGACAAAAACATGAATATGACAGTTTAAATACTTGAAAACAGCATTTTGTATGTTTATGCAAGATAAAAACAGCTATTTTATCTTGATTTTGCAAACATAAACCAATACACATGACATATACATGAATATGACAGTTTGTATACTTAAAAACGGTGTTTTGTATGCTTTTGTATGCTTAAAACAGCAATTTTATCTTGATTTCAACAACATTAGCCATTATACACGACAGAAACATGAATATGACAGTTCAAATATTTGAAAATGCTTTTGTATGTTTTTGCAAGCTGAAAACAGCTATTTTATCTTGATTTTGCAAACATAAGCCATTACACACGACATATACATGAATATGACAGTTTGTATACTTAAAAACGGTATTTTGTATGCTTTTGCATGCTTAAAACAGCAATTTTATCTTGATTTCACCAACATTAGCCATTATACACGACAGAAACATTAATATGCAGTTTAAATACTTGAAAACAGCATTTTGTATGTTTTTACAAGCTGAAAACAGCTATTTTATCTTGATTTTGCAAACATAAGCCATTACACATGACATATACATGAATATGACAGTTTGTATACTTAAAAACCGTGTTTTGTATGCTTTTGCATGCTTAAAACAGCAATTTTATCTTGATTTCACCAACATTAGCCATTATACACGACAGAAACATAAATATGACAGTTTAAATACTTGAAATCAGCAATTTGTATGTTTTTACAAGCTGAAAAAAGCTATTTTATCTAGATTTTGCAAACATAAGCCATTACACACGACATATACATAAATATGACAGTTTGTATACCTAAAAACATTGTTTTGTATGCTTTTGCATGCTTAAAACAGCAATTTTATCTTGATTTCACCAACATTAGCCATTATACACAAGAGAAACATGAATGTGACAGTTTAAATACTTGAAAACTGCATTTTGTATGTTTTTACAAGCTGAAAACAGCTATTTTATCTTGATTTTGCAAACATAAGCCACTACACACGACATATACATGAATATGACAGTTTGTATACTTAAAAACAGCGTTTTGTATGCTTTTGCTTGCTTAAAACAGCAATTTTATGTTGATTTTACCAACATAAGCCATTACACACGACATATACATGAATATGACAGTTTGTATACTTAAAAACCGTGTTTTGTATGCTTTTGCATGCTTAAAACAGCAATTTTATCTTGATTTCACCAACATTAGCCTTATACACGACAGAAACATGAATATGACAGTTTAAATACTTGAAAACAGCATTTTGTATATTTTTGCAAGATAAAAACAGCTATTTGAGCTTGATTTTGCAAACATAAGCCATTACACACGACATATACATAAATATGACAGTTTGTATACTTAAAAACGGTGTTTTGTATGCTTTTGCTTGCTTAAAACAGCAATTTTATCTTGATTTCACCAACATTAGCCATTATACACGACAGAAACATGAATATGACAGTTTAAATACTTGAAAACAGCATTTTGTATGTTTTTACAAGCTGAAAACAGCTATTTTATCTTGATTTTGCAAACATAAGCCATTACACACGACATATACATGAATATGACAGTTTGTATACTTAAAAACAGTGTTTTGTATGCTTTTGCATGTTTAAAACAGCAATTTTATGTTGATTTCACCAACATTAGCCATTACACACGACAGAAACATGAATATGACAGTTTAAATACTTGAAAACAGCATTTTGTATGTTTTTGCAAGATAAAAACAGCTATTTTATCTTGATTTTGCAAACATAAACCATTACACATGAAATATACATGAATATGACAGTTTGTATACTTAAAAACGGTGTTTTGTATGCTTTTGTATGCTTATAACAGCAATTTTATCTTAATTTCACCAACATTAGCCATTATACACGACAGAAACATGAATATGACAGTTCAAATATTTGAAAACAGCATTTTGTATGTTTTTGCAAGCTGAAAACAGCTATTTTATCTTGATTTTGCAAACATAAGCCATTGCACACGACATATACATGAATATTACAGTTTGTATACTTAAAACGGTGTTTTGTATGCTTCTGCATGTTTAAAACAGCAATTTTATCTTGATTTCACCAACATTAGCCATTATACACGAGAGAAACATGAATATGACAGTTTAAATACCTGAAAACAGCATTTTGTATGTTTTTACAAGCTGAAAACAGCTATTTTATCTTGATTTTGCAAACATAAGCCATTACACACGACATATACATGAATATGACAGTTTGTATACTTAAAAACAGTGTTTTGTATGCTTTTGCATGTTTAAAACAGCAATTTTATGTTGATTTCACCAACATTAGCCATTACACACGACAGAAACATGAATATGACAGTTAAAATACTTGAAAACAGCATTTTGTATGTTTTTGCAAGATGAAAACAGCTATTTTATCTTGATTTTGCAAACATAAACCAATACACATGACATATACATGAATATGACAGTTTGTATACTTAAAAACGGTGTTTTGTATGCTTTTGCATGCTTAAAACAGCAATTTTATCTTGATTTCACCAACATTAGCCATTATACACGACAGAAACATGAATATGACAGTTTAAATACTTGAAAGCAGCATTTTGTAAGTTTTTACAAGCTGAAAACAGCTATTTTATCTTGATTTTGCAATCATAAGCCATTACACACGACATATACATGAATATGAGAGTTTGTGTACTTAAAAACCGTGTTTTGTATGCTTTTGCATGCTTAAAACAGCAATTTTATCTTGATTTCACCAACATTAGCCTTATACACGACAGAAACATTAATATGACAGTTTAAATACTTGAAAACAGCATTTTGTATGTTTTTACAAGCTGAAAACAGCTATTTTATCTTGATTTTGCAATCATAAGCCATTACACACGACATATACATGAATATGACAGTTTGTATACTTAAAAACCGTGTTTTGTATGCTTTTGCATGCTTAAAACAGCAATTTTATCTTGATTTCACCAACATTAGCCTTATACACGACAGAAACATGAATATGACAGTTTAAATACTTGAAAACAGCATTTTGTATATTTTTGCAAGATGAAAACAGCTATTTTATCTTGATTTTGCAAACATAAACCATTACACATGAAATATACATGAATATGACAGTTTGTATACTTAAAAACGGTGTTTTGTATGCTTTTGTATGCTTATAACAGCAATTTTATCTTGATTTCACCAACATTAGCCATTATACACGACAGAAACATGAATATGACAGTTTAAATACTTGAAAGCAGCATTTTGTAAGTTTTTACAAGCTGAAAACAGCTATTTTATCTTGATTTTGCAATCATAAGCCATTACACACGACATATACATGAATATGAGAGTTTGTGTACTTAAAAACCGTGTTTTGTATGCTTTTGCATGCTTAAAACAGCAATTTTATCTTGATTTCACCAACATTAGCCTTATACACGACAGAAACATTAATATGACAGTTTAAATACTTGAAAACAGCATTTTGTATATTTTTGCAAGATGAAAACAGCTATTTTAGCTTGATTTTGCAAACGTAAGCCATTACACACGACATATACTTAAATATGACAGTTTGTATACTTAAAAACGGTGTTTTGTATGCTTTTGCTTGCTTAAAACAGCAATTTTACCTTGAATTTACCAACATTAGCCATTATACACGACAGAAACATGAATATGACAGTTTAAATACTTGAAAACAGCATTTTGTATTTTTTTGCAAGCTAAAAACAGCTATTTTATCTTGATTTTGCAAACATAAGCCATTGCACACGACATATACATGAATATGACAGTTTGTATACTTAAAACGGTGTTTTGTATGCTTCTGCATGCTTAAAACAGCAATTTTATCTTGATTTCACCAACATTAGCCATTATACACGACAGAAACATGAATATGACAGTTTAAATACTTGAAAACAGCATTTTGTATGTTTTTACAAGCTGAAAACAACTATTTTATCTTGATTTTGCAATCATAAGCCATTACACACGACATATACATGAATATGACAGTTTGTATACTTAAAAACCGTGTTTTGTATGCTTTTGCATGCTTAAAACAGCAATTTTATCTTGATTTCACCAACATTAGCCTTATACACGACAGAAACATGAATATGACAGTTTAAATACTTGAAAACAGCATTTTGTATATTTTTGCAAGATGACAACAGCTATTTTAGCTTGATTTTGCAAACATAAGCCATTACACACGACATATACATGAATATGACAGTTTGTATACTTAAAAACGGTGTTTTGTATGCTTTTGCATGCTTAAAACAGCAATATTATCTTGATTTTACCAACATTAGTTATTATACACGAGAGAAACATGAATGTGACAGTTTAAATACCTGAAAACAGCATTTTGTATGTTTTTACAAGCTGCAAACTGCTATTTTACCTTGATTTTGCAAACATAAGCCATTACACACGACATATACATGAATATGACAGTTTGTATACTTAAAAACAGTGTTTTGTATGCTTTTGCATGCTTAAAACAGCAATTTTATGTTGATTTCACCAAGATTAGCCATTATACAAGACAGAAACATGAATATGACAATTAAAATACTTGAAAACAGCATTTTGTATGTTTTTGCAAGATGAAAACAGCTATTTTATCTTGATTTTGCAAACATAAACCAATACACATGACATATACATGAATATGACAGTTTGTATACTTAAAAACGGTGTTTTGTATGCTTTTGTATGCTTAAAACAGCAATTTTATCTTGATTTCACCAACATTAGCCATTATACATGACAGAAACATGAATATGACAGTTCAAATATTTGAAAACAGCATTTTGTATGTTTTTGCAAGCTGAAAACAGCTATTTTATCTTGATTTTGCAAACATAAGCCATTGCACACGACATATACATGAATATGACAGTTTGTATACTTAAAACGGTGTTTTGTATGCTTTTGCTTGCTTAAAACAGCAATTTTATCTTGATTTCACCAACATTAGCCATTATACACGACAGAAACATGAATATGACAGTTTAAATACTTGAAAACAGCATTTTGTAAGTTTTTACAAGCTGAAAACAGCTATTTTATCTTGATTTTGCAATCATAAGCCATTACACACGACATATACATGAATATGAGAGTTTGTATACTTAAAAACCGTGTTTTGTATGCTTTTGCATGCTTAAAACAGCAATTTTATCTTGATTTCACCAACATTAGCCTTATACACGACAGAAACATGAATATGACAGTTTAAATACTTGAAAACAGCATTTTGTATATTTTTGCAAGATGAAAACAGCTATTTTAGCTTGATTTTGCAAACGTAAGCCATTACACACGACATATACATAAATATGACAGTTTGTATACTTAAAAACGGTGTTTTGTATGCTTTTGCTTGCTTAAAACAGCAATTTTATCTTGATTTCACCAACATTTGCCATTATACACGACAGAAACATGAATATGACAGTTTAAATACTTGAAAACAGCATTTTGTATGTTTTTACAAGCTGAAAACAGCTATTTTATCTTGATTTTGCAAACATAAGCCATTACACACGACATATACATAAATATGACAGTTTGTATTCTTAAAAACAGTGTTTTGTATGCTTTTGCATGCTTAAAACAGCAATTTTATGTTGATTTCACCAACATTAGCCATTACACACGACAGAAACATGAATAAGACAGTTTAAATACTTGAAAACAGCATTTTGTATGTTTTTGCAAGATAAAAACAGCCATTTTATCTTGATTTTGCAAACATAAACCAATACACATGACATATACATGAATATGACAGTTTGTATACTTAAAAACGGTGTTTTGTATGCTTTTGCATGCTTAAAACAGCAATTTTATCTTGATTTCACCAACATTAGCCATTATACACGACAGAAACATGAATATGACAGTTTAAATACTTGAAAACAGCATTTTGTAAGTTTTTGCAAGCTGAAAACAGCTATTTTATATTGATTTTGCAATTATAAGCCATTACACACGACATATACATGAATATGAGAGTTTGTATACTTAAAAACCGTGTTTTGTATGCTTTTGCATGCTTAAAACAGCAATTTTATCTTGATTTCACCAACATTAGCCTTATACACGACAGAAACATGAATATGACAGTTTAAATACTTGAAAACAGCATTTTGCATATTTTTGCAAGATGAAAACAGCTATTTTAGCTTGATTTTGCAAACGTAAGCCATTACACACGACATATACTTAAATATGACAGTTTGTATACTTAAAAACGGTGTTTTGTATGCTTTTGCTTGCTTAAAACAGCAATTTTACCTTGAATTTACCAACATTAGCCATTATACACGACAGAAACATGAATATGGCAGTTTAAATACTTGAAAACAGCATTTTGTATTTTTTTGCAAGCTGAAAACAGCTATTTTATCTTGATTTTGCAAACATAAGCCATTTCACACGACATATACATAAATATGACAGTTTAAATACATGAAAACAGCAATTTGCATGCTTTTGCAAGCTGGAAACAGCTATTTATCTTGATTTTGCAAACATAAGACACTACATACGACATATACATGAATATGACAGTTTAAATACTTGAAAACAGCATTTTGTATGTTTTTGCAAGTTGAAAACAGCTATTTTATCTTGATTTTGCAAACATAAGCCATTACACACGACATATACATGAATATGACAGTTTGTATACTTAAAAACGGTGTTTTGTATGCTTTTCATGCTTAAAACTGCAATTTTATCTTAATTTCACAAACATTAGCCATTATACACGACAGAAACATGAATATGAAAGTTTAAATACTTGAAAACAGCATTTTGTATGTTATTGCAAGCTGAAAACAGCTATTTTATCTTGATTTTGCAAACATAAGCCATTACACACGACATATACATGAATATGACAGTTTGTATACTTAATACGGTGTTTTGTATGCTTTTGCATGCATAAAATTGCAATTTTATCTTGATTTCACCAACATTAGCCATTATACACGACAGAAACATGAATATGACAGTTTAAATACTTGAAAACAGCATTTTGTATGTTTTTGCAAGCTAACAACAGCTATTTTGTCTTGATTTTGCAAACATAAGCCATTACACACAACATATACATGAATATGACAGTTTGTTACTTAAAAACTGTGTTTTGTATGCTTTTGCATGTTTAAAACAGCAATTTTATCTTGATTTCACCAACATTAGACATTATACACGACAGAAACATGAATATGACAGTTTATATACTTGAAAACAGCATTTTGTATGTTTTTGCAAGCTGAAAACAGCTATTTTACCTTGATTTTGCAAACATAAGCCATTACATACGACATATGCATAAATATGACAGTTTGTATACTTAAAAACGGTGTTTTGTATGCTTTTGCATGCTAAAAACTGCAATTTTATTTTGATTTCACCAACATTAGCCATTATACACGACAGAAACATAAATATGACAGTTTAAATACTTGAAAACAGCATTTTGTATGTTTTTGCAAGCTGAAAACAGCTATTTTATCTTGATTTTGCAAACATAAGCCATTACACACGACATATACATAAATATGACTGTTTGTATACTTAAAAACGGTGTTTTGTATGCTTTTGCATGCTTAAAACTGGAATTTTATCTTGATTTCACCAACATTAGCCATTACACACGACAGAAACATGAATATGACAGTTTAAATTCTTGAAAACAGCATTTTTCATGTTTTTGCAAGCTGAAAACAGCTATTTTATCTTGATTTTGCAAACATAAGCCATTACACACGACATATACATGAATATGACAGTTTGTATACTTAAAAACAGTGTTTTGTATGCTTTTGCATGCTTAAAACAGCAATTTTATGTTGATTTCACCAACATTAGCCATTACACACGACAGAAACATGAATATGACAGTTTAAATACTTGAAAACAGCATTTTGTATGTTTTTGCAAGATAAAAACAGCTATTTTATCTTGATTTTGCAAACATAAACCAATACACATGACATATACATGAATATTACAGTTTGTATACTTAAAAACGGTGTTTTGTATGCTTTTGTATGCTTAAAACAGCAATTTTATCTTGATTTCACCAACATTAGCCATTATACACGACAGAAACATGAATATGACAGTTCAAATATTTGAAAATGCTTTTGTATGTTTTTGCAAGCTGAAAACAGCTATTTTATCTTGATTTTGCAAACATAAGCCATTACACACGACATATACATGAATATGACAGTTTGTATACTTAAAAACGGTATTTTGTATGCTTTTGCATGCTTAAAACAGCAATTTTATCTTGATTTCACCAACATTAGCCATTATACACGACAGAAACATTAATATGCAGTTTAAATACTTGAAAACAGCATTTTGTATGTTTTTACAAGCTGAAAACAGCTATTTTATCTTGATTTTGCAAACATAAGCCATTACACATGACATATACATGAATATGACAGTTTGTATACTTAAAAACCGTGTTTTGTATGCTTTTGCATGCTTAAAACAGCAATTTTATCTTGATTTCACCAACATTAGCCATTATACACGACAGAAACATAAATATGACAGTTTAAATACTTGAAATCAGCATTTTGTATGTTTTTACAAGCTGAAAAAAGCTATTTTATCTAGATTTTGCAAACATAAGCCATTACACACGACATATACATAAATATGACAATTTGTATACCTAAAAACATTGTTTTGTATGCTTTTGCATGCTTAAAACAGCAATTTTATCTTGATTTCACCAACATTAGCCATTATACACAAGAGAAACATGAATGTGACAGTTTAAATACTTGAAAACTGCATTTTGTATGTTTTTACAAGCTGAAAACAGCTATTTTATCTTGATTTTGCAATCATAAGCCATTACACACGACATATACATGAATATGACAGTTTGTATACTTAAAAACCGTGTTTTGTATGCTTTTGCATGCTTAAAACAGCAATTTTATCTTGATTTCACCAACATTAGCCTTATACACGACAGAAACATGAATATCACAGTTTAAATACTTGAAAACAGCATTTTGTATATTTTTGCAAGATGACAACAGCTATTTTAGCTTGATTTTGCAAACATAAGCCATTACACACGACATATACATGAATATGACAGTTTGTATACTTAAAAACGGTGTTTTGTATGCTTTTGCATGCTTAAAACAGCAATATTATCTTGATTTTACCAACATTAGTTATTATACACGAAAGAAACATGAATGTGACAGTTTAAATACCTGAAAACAGCATTTTGTATGTTTTTACAAGCTGAAAACAGCTATTTTACCTTGATTTTGCAAACATAAGCCATTACACACGACATATACATGAATATGACAGTTTGTATACTTAAAAACAGTGTTTTGTATGCTTTTGCATGCTTAAAACAGCAATTTTATGTTGATTTCACCAACATTAGCCACTATACAAGACAGAAACATGAATATGACAATTAAAATACTTGAAAACAGCATTTTGTATGTTTTTGCAAGATGAAAACAGCTATTTTATCTTGATTTTGCAAACATAAACCAATACACATGACATATACATGAATATGACAGTTTGTATACTTAAAAACGGTGTTTTGTATGCTTTTGCATGCTTAAAACAGCAATTTTATCTTGATTTCACCAACATTAGCCATTATACACGACAGAAACATGAATATGACAGTTTAAATACTTGAAAACAGCATTTTGTAAGTTTTTACAAGCTGAAAACAGCTATTTTATCTTGATTTTGCAATCATAAGCCATTACACACGACATATACATGAATATGAGAGTTTGTATACTTAAAAACCGTGTTTTGTATGCTTTTGCATGCTTAGAACAGCAATTTTATCTTGATTTCACCAACATTAGCCTTATACACGACAGAAACATGAATATGACAGTTTAAATACTTGAAAACAGCATTTTGTATATTTTTGCAAGATGAAAACATCTATTTTAGCTTGATTTTGCAAACGTAAGCCATTACACACGACATATACTTAAATATGACAGTTTGTATACTTAAAAACAGTGTTTTGTATGCTTTTGCTTGCTTAAAACAGCAATTTTATCTTGATTTCACCAACATTAGCCATTATACACGACAGAAACATGAATATGACAGTTTAAATACTTGAAAACAGCATTTTGTATGTTTTTACAAGCTGAAAACAGCTATTTTATCTTGATTTTGCAATCATAAGCCATTACACACGACATATACATGAATATTCATTCATTCAAACATGTACTGTGAAAGCGAGTAGACGTGTTGGCTGCAGCTCTGTCGTAGTTAGTGCATTTGAAGTAGTAAATAATATTTTTTCAAGTCTATTAACTTTGTTTCATCATAAGTATACAATGGGTACTCGTAATGCCAATCTAAATAAATTGATTGACCAATCATTGGTTGATGCACTTCAAAATGAAGATTTTATTGCAAAACTTGCAAATAAATTATTTGAACATTTTGAAAAAAAATTAGAAGAGCAAAAATTATACTACGAACTCATCATTGAAGGCCTCTCCCAGGAGAATAAGGTACTGAACGACAAAATCGATCATCTGGAGCAGTACAGTAGAAGAAACAATGTTCGCATCTTTGGACTTTCAGAAGATAAAAATAAGACTGAAAATACGGAGAACTTGGTATGTGATCTTATTAATAACAAACTAAAATTAAGTGTGAAACCTGAACAAATAGATCGTTGTCACCGTATAGGCAAGAAATCAATTAACTCTGCTAAACCCCGACCTGTGATCGTGAAATTTATATCGTATAAGGCTCGTGATAGTGTCATAAAGTGTCGTAAACTCCTAAAAGGCACTAAGATTACAATTAAAGAAGATTTAACAAAATCTCGAGTTCAACTTTTAAATGAATCCTCGAAAAAGTTCGGATATAAAAATGTGTGGACACAGGACGGCAATGTTTTTGTTAAATCAGGTGCCGATAACAAGATCATAAAACTGTCACATATTAGTGATCTCAATAAGTTAGAAGCTTAAAATGATAAATACTTCCTATTTTATATTTCTTTTTGCTGCATTTTGCCATACGTATATTTGGTTTTGATTTCTGTATTCAATTTTGTTTCTTTCGCATCATTCGTAATTAATCATATTTACACCTGTCTTTTAAGTTTGTTGACCCCAGAGTTCAATACACTTGCTTTTACAAGAATATATTTACTTTTTACTTTGTCTATTGTCTAGTTGCACGCAAACATATGTTTTTGTATTATCAAAATGTTCGTGGGTTAAACACCAAGTTAACAGATCTCTATAACAACTCTTCAGCTTCCAATTTTGATTGTATAATACTGAGTGAAACATGGTTAAATGATTCAGTATACAACTCTGAAATTTTTAATTGTAATTATAATGTATTCAGAAGTGACCGAGACTTTTCTAAAACAAATAAACACCATGGTGGAGGGGTATTATGCGCTGTTCATAATAAATTTAATTCAAATTTTGTTAATATAAAACTTGATCCTTCATCAGTTGCAGATATAGTTTGTGTACGAGTTCAAATTTCCAAAAATAAATTCATTTGTATTATAGCACTCTATTCTCCTCCTCCGACGTCTATTATTCAACTTAATTACATTTACGAATGCATTGAATCCATCCCTGAAATACTGTATAATGACTTTATAATCGTTGGTGATCTAAATATTAATAAATTATCAGACTATTATTCTCATGCCTATACTAATAATATCATTTCATCTTTTTTAAACTTTCACTCTTACCTTTTTGCTTCACAACATAATTTCATTCATAACGCA
Organism: Poecilus cupreus; assembly: GCA_963942605.1. Taxonomy (NCBI): domain Eukaryota; kingdom Metazoa; phylum Arthropoda; class Insecta; order Coleoptera; family Carabidae; genus Poecilus; species Poecilus cupreus. The sequence continues at coordinate 23,969 of CAWWDY010002506.1, forward strand.
GATAATAGACTTCTTGATGTGGTTATTTCCAATTTAAAATGTACAGTAGTCCGCGATTCTTGTCCATTTGTTCCTGAAGATAAATATCATCCCACACTTAACATTACTCTAGAATTTGATACTAATTTTCAAAATTCATCGTTAAACTCTACACCCACATATAATTTTCGAGCTGCTAATTTTGAACTATTTTATCAACTGTTAAATGATACTAATTGGGATACTTTGTTAACCTATACTGATGTAAATGAAGCATTCAATGAATTTTATAAGATCTTGTACACTATTTATGATAAATGTATTCCAAAAACAGTTAAAAAAACGTCTCCATATCCTTCGTGGTTCTCTAAAGATATTATTAAAGATATAAAACTTAAAGATAAAAATCATAAACTATACAAAAAAACAAATGACTCACACTATCTCAATTTGTACAAACAATTAAGATCAAAAATAAAAAAAGATATAAAATTAGCTTATTTCTCGTACATATCTGATGTTGAGAATAATATTTCAAATGATCCTAGGAGAATTTGGAGTCATTTGAGCAATCTCAAAAGGAATACTCGTGTGCCTGGTACAATGTACATTAATGATAAATATTTCAATTCCACGCCAACGATTGTACAAGGCTTCGCTGACTACTTTTCTTCTGTCTATACTGCTTCAAGCCCCTCTACTCTACTTCCACATACTCCATCCAACTCTTCCTTAGAACCAGTTACTATTAAATCTATATCTGAAGATGACATCCGCATTTCAATTAATAAATTAAAACCTTCGCGTAACCCCGGCCCTGATTTCTTGCCTGCGTATATTCTTAAAGGATGCCGTGAACTATTCATCAAGCCCTTCATTATTCTCTTTAACCTCTCTATTTCCACAAACACGTTCCCTTCTATCCTAAAAACTACTTTTATCACTCCCATATTAAAATCAGGTGATAAAGACAATATAAAAAATTACCGTCCTATTGCCATTTTATCCAATATTTCAAAAGTATTTGAAAAAATTATTTTCAAATATATATATACGGCAGTGAGTAATAATATTTCTGACAAACAGCACGGATTTATGCACGGAAGATCTACAACCACCAATCTCATCACCTTCACAGAATTTACCATAAATTCTATACGCAGTAATTTCCAGGTTGATGTCATTTACACAGATTTCGCCAAGGCATTCGATAAAGTTGATCACTATGAACTCGTTCAAAAACTTATATCTAACTTTAATTTTTCACAAGAATTATCAGCCTTCATTACCTCATATTTATTAAATCGTAATCTATATGTTTTTCTCAATAACTATAAATCAAATTCTTTTACTTCAACATCCGGTATTCCACAAGGAAGTAATCTTGGTCCACTTCTCTTTAATTTATTCATCAATGATATAACTAACCATGTTTCTTACTCAAACTGTTTACTTTATGCTGATGATATAAAAATTTATAAATTAGTCAATTCAGTTGAAGATTGTACTCAATTACAAGAAGATATTAATAATATCTTAACTTGGTCCTTAACTTACAAATTGCCATTTAACATTGATAAATGTAAAATAATGTCTTATACAATGAAGAAGCAACCCTTATTGTACAATTATGTAATGGATAATAATAATCTGTCTAGAATTACGAACTGTAAAGATTTGGGAATATTGTTTGATCAAAAATGCAATTTAAATTCTCACGTGAATGACTGTGTTCTACAATCACACAAAAAGCTTGGATTTATTATTCGGAATTCACGTCACTTCCGTAATCAACAAACGTTAATAGCACTCTACAACTCTTTCATTCGCTCCAAGCTTGAATATTGTTTTTTAATTTGGAATCCTCTGTATAAAAACTCTATAAGAGCAATAGAGAGAGTACAAAAGAAATTTTTAAGATACTGCTGGTATAAATTCAAATTAAATAGTCTACTAAATGACCATTTTCACTACTCTACTGCTCTTATTCAATTTAACATGATGTCTTTAGAAAATCGTAGAATTCAACAGTCATGCGTATTTTTGTTCAAACTAATTAATAATAGCATCAATGACTCTAATCTTTTATCTCTCATTAATTTTAACGTTCCCCGCACATGTAATTCTAGACAGAAACCTTTATTTTATGTTGCATTAGCAAAAGTTAATTATGAACTAAAATGCCCTATAAGGCGAATATGCTCATTTTTTAATGATATTTCTAAAAGTGTAGATATTGACATTTTCAATGATAACTTTATAGTCTACAAACATAAGGTAACCAATTATTTCGAACGATTGTGAATTGTTGTTTTCTTTTCAAATTGTCGTAATTATTATTACGCTTACGCTGTTATCTCCATGTCATTTTAATACATTATATTGCATTATTTTTTTTCTTTTTGTACTGCTATGTTCCATGGGAATATGATTTATAATTTTTGGTGTATTATGTATATATATATTGTAATATTACCCTCTGTAATTGGGACGTAAGTCCTGTTGAGTGGTTTAAATAAATAAATAAAAATAAATAAATATGACAGTTTGTATACTTAAAAACCGTGTTTTGTATGCTTTTGCATGCTTAAAACAGCAATTTTATGTTGATTTCACCAACATTAGCCATTACACACGACAGAAACATGAATATGACAGTTTAAATACTTGAAAACAGCATTTTGTATGTTTTTGCAAGATAAAAACAGCTATTTTATCTTGATTTTGCAAACATAAACCATTACACATGAAATATACATGAATATGACAGTTTGTATACTTAAAAACGGTGTTTTGTATGCTTTTGTATGCTTATAACAGCAATTTTATCTTGATTTCACCCAACATTAGCCATTATACACGACAGAAACATGAATATGACAGTTCAAATATTTGAAAACAGCATTTTGTATGTTTTTGCAAGCTGAAAACAGCTATTTTATCTTGATTTTGCAAACATAAGCCATTGCACACGACATATACATGAATATGACAGTTTGTATATTTAAAACGGTGTTTTGTATGCTTTTGCATGCTTAAAACAGCAATTTTATCTTGATTATTGAAAAAAGCTTTCAGAACTCATGGTATATGTAAATAACAATAACTGGGTTTAAGTTCTGTATAAATTTTATTAACACAACGTTTCGGCAGCAAAGTGCTGCCTTCTTCAGGTGAAATATAATTGTAAACAAATAAATATGTAGTCAAGGATACAAGTGACAAAATAAATCAGGGTAACATGGATCAAAGTAAACAATTTTATCTTGATTTCACCAACATTAGCCTTATACACGACAGAAACATGAATATGACAGTTTAAATACTTGAAAACAGCATTTTGTATATTTTTGCAAGATGAAAACAGCTATTTTAGCTTGATTTTGCAAACATAAGCCATTACGCACGACATATACATGAATATGACAGTTTGTATACTTAAAAACGGTGTTTTGTATGATTTTGCATGCTTAAAACAGCAATATTATCTTGATTTTACCAACATTAGTTATTATACACGAGAGAAACATGAATGTGACAGTTTAAATACCTGAAAACAGCATTTTGTATGTTTTTACAAGCTGAAAACAGCTATTTTACCTTGATTTTGCTAACATAAGCCATTACACACGACATATACATGAATATGACAGTTTGTATACTTAAAAACAGTGTTTTGTATGCTTTTGCATGCTTAAAACAGCAATTTTATGTTGATTTCACCAACATTAGCCATTATACACGACAGAAACATGAATATGACAGTTAAAATACTTGAAAACAGCATTTATTATGTTTTTGCAAGATGAAAACAGCTATTTTATCTTGATTTTGCAAACATAAACCAATACACATGACATATACATGAATATGACAGTTTGTATACTTAAAAACGGTGTTTTGTATGCTTTTGCATGCTTAAAACAGCAATTTTATCTTGATATCACCAACATTAGCCATTATACACGACAGAAACATGAATATGACAGTTTAAATACTTGAAAACAGCATTTTGTAAGTTTTTACAAGCTGAAAACAGCTAATTTATCTTGATTTTGCAATCATAAGCCATTACACACGACATATACATGAATATGAGAGTTTGTATACTTAAAAACCGTGTTTTGTATGCTTTTGCATGCTTTAAAACAGCAATTTTATCTTGATTTCACCAACATTAGCCTTATACACGACAGAAACATGAATATGACAGTTTAAATACTTGAAAACAGCATTTTGTATATTTTTGCAAGATGAAAACAGCTATTTTAGCTTGATTTTGCAAACGTAAGCCATTACACACGACATATACTTAAATATGACGTTTGTATACTTAAAAACGGTGTTTTGTATGCTTTT
>CAWWDY010002507.1:0-69386 GCA_963942605.1 Poecilus cupreus
TTTTGCAAGCTGTAAACAGCTATTTTATTTGATTTTGCAAACATCAGCCATTACACACGACATATACATAAATATGACGTTTAAATACTTGAAAACGGTGTTTTGTATGCTTTTGCATGCTTAAAACAGCATTTTTATCTTGCTTTCACCAACATTAGCTATTATACACGACAGAAACATGGATATGACAGTTTAAATACTTGAAAATGGTGTTTTATATGCTTTTGCATGCTTAAAACAGCTATTTTATCTTGATTTTGCAAACAGAAGCCATTACACACGTCATATACATGAATATTACAGTTTGAATACTTGAAAACGGTGTTTTGTATGCTTTTGCATGCTTAAAACAGCATTTTTATCTTGCTTTCCACAACATTAGCTATTATACACGACAGAAACATGAATATGATAGTTTAAATATTTGAAAACAGCATTTTGTATGTTTTTGCAAGCTGAAAACAGCTATTTTATCTTGATTTTGCAAACATTAGCCATTACACACGACATATACATGAATATTGACAGTTGAATACTTGAAAACGGTGTTTTGTATGCTTTTGCATGCTTAAAACAGCATTTTTGTCTTGCTTTCACCAACATTAGCTATTATACACGACATAAACATGAATATGACAGTTTAAATACTTGAAAACAGCATTTTGTATGTTTCTGCAAGCTGAAAACAGCTATTTTATTTTGATTTTATAAACATAAGCCATTACACACGACATATACATGAATATGACAGTTTAAATACTTGAAAACGGTGTTTTGTATGCTTTTGCATGCTTAAAACAGTATTTTTATCTTGCATTCAACAACAAACGGTGTTTTGTATGCTTTTGCATGCTTAAAACAGCATTTTTATCTTGCTTTTACCAACATTAGCTATTATACACGACAGAAACATGAATATGACAGTTTAAATACTTGAAAACGGTGTTTTGTATGCTTTTGCATGCTTAAAACAGCATTTTTATATTGCTTTTACCAACATTAGCTATAATACACTACAGAAACATGAATATTTATTTATTTATTTAAATACAGTACCCAACAGGCAGTAGCCTAATAACAGGGTAGGAATAAACATAAGGTTACAAAATAAATTGAAAATGAGACAATCATACAAAATAATTAGACAGTAATAAAAAAAAGTAATAATTAACATAAAATAGCAGTTTTGAACTGTTTAGGTTTAAGGAGAAAGACATCAGCCGAACTAAATTTAGAATTGTAGAGCAAGCACATACGATAAATAGGTGATGTAGATAATGCATTGGTTCGGGGAGTAGGTAAATAAAAGGTATTGGAACTACGAGTGGATATAGTAGGAGCGTGGAAAGGAAGCATTGCCAGACACTTAGGATCATCAACTTCGCCGTGAACCAGTTTACTAAGGTATAAAACAGTGTTCATTTCTCGTCTGCAGGATAGACTTAATACATTAAATTTATCCAGTAACTGGCCATAACTAACAGAGTAATCAGGGTAGATGCGATAGATTTTAAAATAAATATAACGCAGGAATTTTTTCTGCACTGACTCTAAGTGGTCTTGATGTACTTCATAGTATGGATTCCAGATAACTGAACAATACTCAAGTTTAGAGCGAACAAAGGAGTAGAATAACGCGAAAATAGTGATGGTGTTTTGAAAATCACGTGTATTACGGATAATGAATCCAAGCATACGAATAGAAGCGTTATATATATTGGCAAAGTGATTATGGAAGGACAAGTTGGGATCGAAAGTAACTCCCAGATCTTTAACCATGTGACACCGGGTTAAAATGGAGCCGCCTATGGAATAATTGTAGGATATGAGAGCTGTTTTCCTGGTGTATGACATGGAATTACACTTGTTTAGGTTTAAGGATAGTTTATTGGAGCTGCACCATTCAGATAATCGGTCAAGATCATCCTGAAGGATATCACAATCAGAGAGAGAGGAAATAGTTTTAAAAATTTTTAGATCGTCAGCAAATAAAAGATGGTCACAATTTAAAATAACGGTTATGTCATTAATAAATAAAGAAATAAAAGAGGTCCAAGATTTGAACCCTGGGGAATTCCCGACGTAGCCAAATAGGGAGAAGATTTGTGTCCTAAAAATTGAACAAAAACAGAATATGACAGTTTAAATACTTGAAAACAGCATTTTGTATGTTTTTGCTAGCTGAAAACAGCTATTTTATCTTGATTTTGCAAACATAAGCCATTACACACGACATATACATGAATATGACAGTTTAAATACTTGAAAACTGTGTTTTGTATGCTTTTGCATGCTTAAAACAGAATTTTTATCTTGCTTTCACCAACATTAGCTATTATACACGACAGAAACATGAATATGATAGTTTAAATATTTGAAAACAGCATTTTGTATGTTTTTGCAAGCTGAAAACAGCTATTTTATCTTGATTTTGCAAACATTAGCCATTACACACGATATATACATGAATATGACAGTTTATATACTTGAAAACGGTGTTTTGTATGCTTTTGCATGCTTAAAACAGCATTTTTATCTTGCTTTTACCAACATTAGCTATTATACACGACATAAACATGAATATGACAGTTTAAATACTTGAAAACAGCATTTTGTATGTTTTTGCAAGCTGAAAACAGCTATTTTATCTTAATTTTGTAAACATAAGCCATTACACACGACATATACATGAATATGACAGTTTAAATCTTGAAAACGGTATTTTGTATGCTTTTGCATGCTTAAAACAGCATTTTTATCTTGCTTTCACCAACATTAGCTATTATACACGACAGAAACATGGATATGACAGTTTAAATACTTGAAAATGGTGTTTTCTATGCTTTTGCATGCTTAAAACAGCTATTTTATCTTGATTTTGCAAACATTAGCCATTACACACGACATATACATGAATATGACAGTTTAAATACTTGAAAACGTTGTTTTGTATGTTTTTGCATGCTTAAAACAGCATTTTTATCTTGCTTTTACCAACATTAGCTATTATACACGACAGAAACATGAATATGACAGTTTAAATACTTGAAAACAGCATTTTGTATGTTTTTGCAAGCTGTAAACAGCTATTTTATTTGATTTTGCAAACATCAGCCATTACACACGACATATACATAAATATGACAGTTTAAATACTTGAAAACGGTGTTTTGTATGCTTTTGCATGCTTAAAACAGCATTTTTATCTTGCTTTCACCAACATTAGCTATTATACACGACAGAAACATGGATATGACAGTTTAAATACTTGAAAATGGTGTTTTATATGCTTTTGCATGCTTAAAACAGCTATTTTATCTTGATTTTGCAAACATAAGCCATTACACACGACATATACATGAATATGACAGTTTGAATACTTGAAAACGGTGTTTTGTATGCTTTTGCATGCTTAAAACAGCATTTTTATCTTGCTTTCACCAACATTAGCTATTATACACGACAGAAACATGAATATGATAGTTTAAATATTTGAAAACAGCATTTTGTATGTTTTTGCAAGCTGAAAACAGCTATTTTATCTTGATTTTGCAAACATTAGCCATTACACACGACATATACATGAATATGACAGTTTAAATACTTGAAAAAGGTGTTTTGTATGCTTTTGCATGCTTAAAACAGCATTTTTGTCTTGCTTTCACCAACATTAGCTATTATACACGACATAAACATGAATATGACAGTTTAAATACTTGAAAACAGCATTTTGTATGTTTTTGCAAGCTGAAAACAGCTATTTTATTTTGATTTTGTAAACATAAGCCATTACACACGACATATACATGAATATGACAGTTTAAAAACTTGAAAACGGTGTTTTGTATGCTTTTGCATGCTTAAAACAGTATTTTTATCTTGCATTCAACAACAAACAGTGTTTTGTATGCTTTTGCATGCTTAAAACAGCATTTTTATCTTGCTTTTACCAACATTAGCTATTATACACGACAGAAACATGAATATGACAGTTTAAATACTTGAAAACGGTGTTTTGTATGCTTTTGCATGCTTAAAACAGCATTTTTATCTTGCTTTCACCAACATTAGCTATTATACACGACAGAAACATGGATATGACAGTTTAAATACTTGAAAATGGTGTTTTCTATGCTTTTGCATGCTTAAAACAGCTATTTTATCTTGATTTTGCAAACATTAGCCATTACACACGACATATACATGAATATGACAGTTTAAATACTTGAAAACGTTGTTTTGTATGCTTTTGCATGCTTAAAACAGCATTTTTATCTTGCTTTTACCAACATTAGCTATTATACACGACAGAAACATGAATATGACAGTTTAAATACTTGAAAACTGCATTTTGTATGTTTTTGCAAGCTGTAAACAGCTATTTTATTTGATTTTGCAAACATCAGCCATTACACACGACATATACATAAATATGACAGTTTAAATACTTGAAAACGGTGTTTTGTATGCTTTTGCATGCTTAAAACAGCATTTTTATCTTGCTTTCACCAACATTAGCTATTATACACGACAGAAACATGGATATGACAGTTTAAATACTTGAAAATGGTGTTTTATATGCTTTTGCATGCTTAAAACAGCTATTTTATCTTGATTTTGCAAACATAAGCCATTACACACGACATATACATGAATATGACAGTTTAAATACTTGAAAACGGTGTTTTGTATGCTTTTGCATGCTTAAAACAGCATTTTTATCTTGCTTTCACCAACATTAGCTATTATACACGACAGAAACATGAATATGACAGTTAAAATACTTGAAAACGGTGTTTTGTATGCTTTTGCATGCTTAAAACAGCATTTTTATCTTGCTTTCACCAACATTAGCTATTATGCACGACAGAAACATGGATATGACAGTTTATATACTTGAAAATGGTGTTTTCTATGCTTTTGCATGCTTAAAACAGCTTTTTTATCTTGATTTTGCAAACATAAGCCATTACACACGACATATACAAGAATATGACAGTTTAAATACTTGAAAACTGCATTTTGTATGTTTTTGCAAGCTGTAAACAGCTATTTTATTTGATTTTGCAAACATCAGCCATTACACACGACATATACATAAATATGACAGTTTAAATACTTGAAAACGGTGTTTTGTATGCTTTTGCATGCTTAAAACAGCATTTTTATCTTGCTTTCACCAACATTAGCTATTATACACTACAGAAACATGAATATGACAGTTTAAATACTTGAAAACGGTGTTTTATATGCTTTTGCATGCTTAAAACAGCATTTTAATCTTGCTTTCACCAACATTAGCTATTATACACGACAGAAACATGAATATGATAGTTTAAATATTTGAAAACAGCATTTTGTATGTTTTTGCAAGCTGAAAACAGCTATTTTATCTTGATTTTGCAAACATTAGCCATTACACACGACATATACATGAATATGACAGTTTAAATACTTGAAAACGGTGTTTTGTATGCTTTTGCATGCTTAAAACAGCATTTTTGTCTTGCTTTTACCAACATTAGCTATTATACACGACATAAACATGAATATGACAGTTTAAATACTTGAAAACAGCATTTTGTATGTTTTTGCAAGCTGAAAACAGCTATTTTATTTTGATTTTGTAAACATAAGCCATTACACACGACATATACATGAATATGACAGTTTAAATACTTGAAAACGGTGTTTTGTATGCTTTTGCATGCTTAAAACAGTATTTTTATCTTGCATTCAACAACAAACGGTGTTTTGTATGCTTTTGCATGCTTAAAACAGCATTTTTATCTTGCTTTTACCAACATTAGCTATTATACACGACAGAAACATGAATATGACAGTTTAAATACTTGAAAACGGTGTTTTGTATGCTTTTGCATGCTTAAAACAGCATTTTTATATTGCTTTTACCAACATTAGCTATAATACACTACAGAAACATGAATATGACAGTTTAAATACTTGAAAACAGCATTTTGTATGTTTTTGCTAGCTGAAAACAGCTATTTTATCTTGATTTTGCAAACATAAGCCATTACACACGACATATACATGAATATGACAGTTTAAATACTTGAAAACTGTGTTTTGTATGCTTTTGCATGCTTAAAACAGAATTTTTATCTTGCTTTCACCAACATTAGCTATTATACACGACAGAAACATGAATATGATAGTTTAAATATTTGAAAACAGCATTTTGTATGTTTTTGCAAGCTGAAAACAGCTATTTTATCTTGATTTTGCAAACATTAGCCATTACACACGATATATACATGAATATGACAGTTTATATACTTGAAAACGGCGTTTTGTATGCTTTTGCATGCTTAAAACAGCATTTTTATCTTGCTTTTACCAACATTAGCTATTATACACGACAGAAACATGAATATGACAGTTTAAATACTTGAAAACAGCATTTTGTATGTTTTTGCAAGCTGTAAATAGCTATTTTATTTAATTTTTCAAACATAAGCCATTTCACACGACATATACATAAATATGACAGTTAAAATACTTGAAAACGGTGTTTTGTATGCTTTTGCATGCTTAAAACAGCATTTTTATCTTGCTTTCACCAACATTAGCTATTATGCACGACAGAAACATGGATATGACAGTTTATATACTTGAAAATGGTGTTTTCTATGCTTTTGCATGCTTAAAACAGCTTTTTTATCTTGATTTTGCAAACATAAGCCATTACACACGACATATACAAGAATATGACAGTTTAAATACTTAAAAACGGTGTTTTGTATGCTTTTGCATGCTTAAAACAGCATTTTTATCTTGCTTTCACCAACATTAGCTATTATACATGACAGAAACATGGATATGACAGTTTAAATACTTCAAAATGGTGTTTTGTATGCTTTTGCATGCTTAAAACAGCATTTTTATCTTGCTTTCACCAACATTATCTATTATACACGACATAAACATGAATATGACATTTTAAATACTTGAAAACAGCATTTTGTATGTTTTTGCAAGCTGAAAACAGCTATTTTATCTTGATTTTGTAAACATAAGCCATTACACACGACATATACATGAATATGACAGTTTAAATCTTGAAAACGGTATTTTGTATGCTTTTGCATGCTTAAAACAGTATTTTTTTTTAATAATAATAATAATAATAATATGATTTATTGCCCAACAGCAGAACCAATTACAGGACAATATAAATTGAACATAAATTACAAATAAATTACAAAGGTACATTGCAAATTACAAATATTACAGAAAGAAAAAAAAATTACAAAAAAAAAATCTACAAAAAAATGTCTTCATACACTATGTTGGCAATTCGACACATGACCGTTATGGGAGAACGATGTAGCACATCGGACCGAGCGGGAGGAAGCTGAAAGGTCCTTGGAAACCTGGACGCCTGACGTGGAACATGGAATTGGACACACGACAATAGGAATGGTGCATCAATTTCTCCATGTAGTAGGAGCCACAGGAACTTCGCACAACGCAGGTCTCTTCGGGCAGTCAGTGCGGGCATTTCATGGCGTTGAAGGAGGGACAGCTGATCAGTACCTCGAACCGGGTAGATCCTATCTAATTTGTAAGACATATATTTCAAAAATTTACGGTGAATACGATCAAGTGCCAACTGCTGATACGTATAGTAAGGGTACCAAATCAGACAAGCGTATTCTAATTTACTAAGAACATAAGCAAAGTATAGCGATTTAATTGCATTAACATCTTGGAAAAAATGACTGATCCTAATAATGAAGCTCAACATTCTATTTGCATCACGTACAACATTATTTAAATGATCAGAAAAGAGAAAAGTTGAACAGAAAGTAACGCCTAAGTCCTTAACAGATGTTACATTAGCAAGTATTGAACCACGAATTTGATAAGGATAACGAATACAATTAATTTTGCGTGTATAGGAAATTATGCAACATTTCTCTACATTTAAACTAAGTTTATTATTTTGACACCAAATAATCAACGTGTTAATGTCATCTTGCAGCAATTTTGAATCATTAAGAGAGTTAACCGATGTAAATAATTTCAAATCATCAGCATAAGCTAATGAATGACAATTAAATAAAGAAAGAAGTTCATTGATATATAGAACAAATAACAGTGGACCTAGATTGGAGCCTTGGGGGACTCCAGAAGTAGCTATAAAGTTCATTGAAGAATAACCATTGTAGTATACGTAACAAATTCTGTTATTCAAATAGGAATATAACAACTGGATTAAAGCTGAAGATGCTCCATAGGTACTTATTTTGGATAGTAAAATACCATGGTCGATAGAGTCGAAAGCACGAGAAAAATCGGTATAGATAACATCTACTTGTCCACGTTTATCGAGAGTTTCAGCAATATATTGAGAGAGACAAGCCAAGTTGGTAATGGTTGATCGGCCTCTCATGAAACCATGCTGGTTGGTTGAAATGTACAAGCTAGTGTGTCTATAAATTGTTTTATATATTGATATTTCGAGGATTTTCGCGAAATTGTTTAGGATTGATATTGGTCTATAGTTGCTAATATGAAATTTGTCACCTTTTTTAAAAACCGGTGTAATTCTTGTTTTCTTCCATCGTTCAGGAAAGGTACTGGAACTAATTGACAAATTTATGATGAAAGCAAGTGGTTTTGAGAGGACGAAACGGGCATCTTTGATTAAAAAACTAGGAATCATATCTTCTCCAGCTGTAGACTTGATTTTAAAAGTTGACATAATTGATGTTATTTCATCCTCTGAGACTAAATTCAATGTAAAAGAAGGGAAGTAAGAGATTTCTTCATTATTATTGTTAAAGATAGAGCTAGTTGCAAAAAATTGACCAAAAGAAGAAGCAAAAGTATCGACTATTTTCTGAGGGCTATCAAATTCTTCAAGATCATTATGGAGTTTACTCGGGATCCTAGTAGTTCCTAGTTTTTGGTGAGCATATTTCCAGAAATCGGATGGATTAGATTTAATATTGTTTTCTACTGAAACAATATAGGCTTTGTAGGCTTCATTAATTTGACATTTAATTAGCTTACGAAGTCTTTTGAATTCTTCAAGATAATGCTGCTGATTAAATTTAATGAATTTTTTCCTAAAATAAGCTTTAGTTTTGATATTAAACTTAATTTCTTTAGTAAACCAGGATGGAAATCGAGATTCAGCGTAAGCAGTCTGTGGAACTGATTTATCAAAAGTTGAATATAGAGTTTTATAAAACGCATCGAGTGCGACGTTCACTTCTTGAATGTCATATAAGAAAGACCAGTCTATATTACACATGTTTTCATAAAGCTGGTTAAAATTAGCTTTACGAAAATTATAACGAGAATTAACCGCTAGTGGGAATTTATTATTAGAGGTAGAAGACATAATATGAAATTGCACAGATAACGTTGGGTGGTATCTGTCTTCAGGAACTAAAGGAAAATCGGATCGCTCAACCGAGATGGATTCTAAAAAGTTAGTTAAAACAAGGTCTAGTTTGTTTGAGTAAAAATTGAGTACATTATTGAGTTGCGTGAGATTTACAGAACTAATAAAGTTTCTAAACGTGGAAGATTTTGAGCAATTAACCGAATCGTTATATAAATCAGGTAAGTTAAAATCGCCAAAAATAAGTACTCGTTCATCAATAAACATCAATTCCAGTGCCTCAAGAAATGTATTGAAGTTATCAATATCTATATCGGGTGGAATGTAGACGGCACAGATGATAAAGGACAAGGCACTAAAGTGGCATTTACATGCAACAATATCAATAATTGGAGTCAAATTTTTAATTTTTGACATATCAATGATAGTATAATTAATATCATTCAAAAAGGCGATCAAAACTCCACCGCCTTTAGAACGGTTTGACAAAGAAAAGTTTCTATCAGATCGAACGACATTATAATGTGAAGGAAATAACTCAGAATTATGCATTGAATCATTTAGCCATGTTTCGGTGATAACAATTATATTGAAGGACGAAGACATACAGTTTGTGTAGAATAAATGAGACTTAGAATTTAAACCCCTAGTATTTTGATATATACATTCTAAAGACAAAGACACAGAGCTGTTGGGCAATTTCAGTTTTCCGGGTTAGTGGAAACTACACGAGGAACATTATTTACATATTTAATGGTTAAGTTTGTTTCGCCTTTTTCCAACCTCATATTTAAGTCAGCTTTTACATATTTGTAGAAAGCAATCTGCTTAGGAGTGCGATCTCTAGAGATTGATAAACTAGGCCATTTTCCGCAATTTTTAAATTTTTTAATGTTCCGAAATATCTTGTTAATATTATCAGGGGACGACAACTCAATTTTTAAAGGCCGAGAGCGGGAGGATGTTGGATCATAACGTCCAAGCCTGTAAGACTTAGTAATTGAACATTCTGCCCCTAATTCAGACATGATGTCTTTTGCTAATGTGTTATCAATAGCATTTTGCTCTTGTTTCGTGGATACAACTTCATTAGCGCCAAAAATTATAAAGTTACGCGAGCGCTTTTCTTTTTCTGAAATTTCACTTATAATTTCTTCAGTTGCAATTAGTGATGAAAAATCAGTAGTTGTAGTTTTAGAATTTTTAAGTTCTAAAATATCTTGCTGCAGTGAAAGTATTAAAGCCTTAAGACTGCTGATATCATCACCAAATTGAGAACAATAAGTACAGTCCCATTTCAATCCTCCAATGCCCGACTTAATTTTTCGAGCATCAGCTATAGTAACATTATCTACACATGAAATGCTGTAGCACTTTTTACAAATAGAACAAGTTATAGATCTGTGTTCTTCAATATTTTTATTGCAGCAGTTGCATGTGTCCATTGCAGAAGTAAATGAAAAAAAAAATGAAGAAATTCTTAGACCAAAAAAAAAAAATACAAGAAAAACAAAAAAAACACCCTGTATATATACTTTTGTCTAACACCCAGTATGTATGTCTTTAATAGGCATATGACTGAGTGCGCTACCTAATTGAGCAGGCACCAACAAACAAACGAACCACGTTTCAAAGTAGCCCAAAAAATTGACACTAAAAATTAATAAAGTTAAAGAAACTCACCCCAGAGGCAAAAGCTGAAGATACAAAGTATACAACAATAAAGTTCACCAAATACCGAACACAACAATATGAAGCACAAAAACAAAACTTTGAAGAACCTTGCAAAATCTATTTAAAAATGAGGAGACATAATTATACGTCTAGCCGTAGCCGTACCTTCGTTGTTTTTTGAATATGAATATGACAGTTTAAATACTTGAAAACAGCATTTTGTATGTTTTTGCAAGCTGAAAACAGATAATTTATCTTGATTTTGCAAACCTTAGCCATTACACACGACATATACATGAATATGACAGTTTAAATGCTTAAAAACGGTGTTTTGTATGCTTTTGCATGCTTAATATAGAATTTTTATCTTGCTTTCACCAACATTAGCTATTATACACGACAGAAACATGAATATGACAGTTTAAATACTTGAAAACGGTATTTTGTATGCTTTTGCATGCCTAAAACAGCATTTTTATTTTGCTTTCACCAACATTAGCTATTATACACGACAGAAACATGAATATGACAGTTTAAATACTTGAAAACGGTGTTTTGTATGCTTTTGCATGCTTAAAACAGCATATTTATCTTGCTTTCACCAACATTAGCTATTATACACGACAGAAACATGAATATGATAGTTTAAATACTTGAAAACAGCATTTTGTATGTTTTTGCAAGCTGAAAACAGCTATTTTATCTTGATTTTGCAAACCTTAGCCATTACACACGACATATACATGAATATGACAGTTTAAATGCTTAAAAACGGTGTTTTGTATGCTTTTGCATGCTTAATATAGAATTTTTATCTTGCTTTCACCAACATTAGCTATTATACACGACAGAAACATGAATATGACAGTTTAAATACTTGAAAACGGTATTTTGTATGCTTTTGCATGCCTAAAACAGCATTTTTATTTTGCTTTCACCAACATTAGCTATTATACACGACAGAAACATGAATATGACAGTTTAAATACTTGAAAACGGTGTTTTGTATGCTTTTGCATGCTTAAAACAGCATATTTATCTTGCTTTCACCAACATTAGCTATTATACACGACAGAAACATGAATATGATAGTTTAAATACTTGAAAACAGCATTTTGTATGTTTTTGCAAGCTGAAAACAGCTATTTTATCTTGATTCTGCAAACATAAGCCATTGCACACGACATATACATGAATATGACAGTTTAAATAATTGAAAACGGTGTTTTGTATGCTTTTGCATGCTTAAAAAAGCATTTTTGACTTGCTTTCACCAACATTAGCTATTATACACGACATAAACATGAATATGACAGTTTCAATACTTGAAAACAGCATTTTGTATGTTTTTGCAAGCTGTAAACAGCTATTTTATTTGATTTTGCAAACATAAGCCATTACACACGACATATACATAAATATGACAGTTTAAATACTTGAAAACGGTGTTTTGTATGCTTTTGCATGCTTAAAACAGCATTTATATCTTGCTTTCACCAACATTAGCTATTTTACACGACAGAAACATGGATATGACAGTTTAAATACTTGAAAATGGTGTTTTATATGCTTTTGCATGCTTAAAACAGCTATTTTATCTTGATTTTGCAAACATAAGCCATTACACACGACATATACATGAATATGACAGTTTAAATACTTTAAAACGGTGTTTTGTATGCTTTTGCATGCTTAAAACAGCATTTTTATCTTGCTTTCACCAACATTAGCTATTATACACATCAGAAACATGAATATGACAGTTTAAATACTTGAAAACGGTGTTTTGTATGCTTTTGCATGCTTAAAACAGCATTTTTATCTTGCTTTCACCAACATTAGCTATTATACACGACAGAAACATGAATATGATAGTTTAAATATTTGAAAACAGCATTTTGTATGTTTTTGCAAGCTGAAAACAGCTATTTTATCTTGATTTTGCAAACATTAGCCATTACACACGACATATACATGAATATGACAGTTTAAATACTTGAAAACGGTGTTTTGTATGCTTTTGCATGCTTAAAACAGCATTTTTATCTTGCTTTTACCAACATTAGCTATTATACACGACAGAAACATGAATATGACAGTTTAAATACTTGAAAACAGCATTTTGTATGTTTTTGCAAGCTGAAAACAGATACTTTATATTGATTTTGCAAACCTTAGCCATTACACACGACATATACATAAATATGACAGTTTAAATACTTGAAAACGGTGTTTTGTATGCTTTTGCATGCTTAAAACAGCATTTTTATCTTGCTTTCACCAACATTAGCTATTATACACGACAGAAACATGGATATGACAGTTTAAATACTTGAAAATGGTGTTTTTTATGCTTTTGCATGCTTAAAACAGCTATTTTATCTTGATTTTGCAAACATAAGCCATTACACACGATATATACAAGAATATGACAGTTTAAATACTTGAAAACGGTGTTTTGTATGCTTTTGCATGCCAAAAACAGCATTTTTATCTTGCTTTCACCAACATTAGCTATTATACACGACAAAAACATGGATATGACAGTTTAAATACTTGAAAATGGTGTTTTGTATGCTTTTGCATGCTTAAAACAGCATTTTTATCTTGCTTTCACCAACTTTAGCTATTATACACGACAGAAACATGAATATGACAGTTTAAATACTTGAAAGCAGCATTTTGTATGTTTTTGCAAGCTGAAAATAGCTATTTTATCTTGATTTTGCAAACATAAGCCATTACACACGACATATACATGAATATTACAGTTTAAATACTTGAAAACGGTGTTTTGTATGATTTTGCATGCTTAAAACAGCATTTTTATCTTACTTTCACCAACATTAGCTATTATACACGACAGAAACATGAATATGACAGTTTAAATACTTGAAAACGGTGTTTTGTGTGCTTTTGCATGCTTAAAACAGTATTTTTATCTTGCTTTCACCAACATTAGCTATTATACACGACAGAAACATGAATATGACTGTTTAAATACTTGAAAATAGCATTTTGTATGTTTTTGCAAGCTGAAAACAGCTATTTTATCTTGATTCTGCAAACATAAGCCATTACACACGACATATACATGAATATGATAGTTTAAATAATTGAAAACGTTGTTTTGTATGCTTTTGCATGCTTAAAACAGCATTTTTGTCTTGCTTTCACCAACATTAGCTATTATACATGACATAAACATGAATATGACAGTTTAAATACTTGAAAACAGCATTTTGTATGTTTTTTCAAGCTGAAAACAGCTATTTTATTTTGATTTTGTAAACATAAGCCATTACACACGACATATACATGAATATGACAGTTTAAATACTTGAAAACTGTATTTTGTATGCTTTTGCATGCTTAAAACAGTATTTTTATCTTGCTTTCAACAACATTAGCTATTATACACGACAGAAACATGAATTTGACAGTTTAAATACTTGAAAACGGTGTTTTGTATGCTTTTGCATGCTTAGAACAGCATTTTTATCTTGCTTTCACCAACATTAGCTATTTACACAACAGAAACATGAATATGACAGTTCAAATACTTGAAAACATCATTTTGTATGTTTTTGCAAGCTGAAAACAGTTATTTTATTTTGATTTTGCAAACATAAACCATTACACACGACATATACATGAATATGACTTAAAACAGCATTTTTATCTTGCTTTCACCAACATTAGCTATTATATACGACAGAAACATGAGTATGACAATTTAAATACTTTAAAACAGCATTTTGTATGTTTTTGCAAGCTGAAAACAGCTATATTATCTAGATTTTACAAACATAAGCCATTACACACGACATATACATGAATATGACAGTTTAAATACTTGAAAACGGTGTTTTGTATGATTTTGCATGTTTAAAACAGCATTTTTATCTAGCTTTCACCAACATTAGCTATTATACACGACAGAAACATGAATATGACAGTTTAAATACTTGAAAACAGCATTTTGTATGTTTTTGCAAGCTGAAAACAGATACTTTATATTGATTTTGCAAACCTTAGCCATTACACACGACATATACATAAATATGACAGTTTAAATACTTAAAAACAGTGTTTTGTATGCTTTTGCATGCTTAATACAGCATTTTTATCTTGCTTTCACCAACATTAGCTATTATACATGACAGAAACATGAATATGACAGTTTAAATACTTGAAAACGGTGTTTTGTATGCTTTTGCATGCTTAAAACAGCATTTTTATATTGCTTTTACCAACATTAGCTATAATACACTACAGAAACATGAATATGACAGTTTAAATACTTGAAAACAGCATTTTGTATGTTTTTGCTAGCTGAAAACAGCTATTTTATCTTGATTTTGCAAACATAAGCCATTACACACGACATATACATGAATATGACAGTTTAAATACTTGAAAACTGTGTTTTGTATGCTTTTGCATGCTTAAAACAGCATTTTTATCTTGCTTTCACCAACATTAGCTATTATACACGACAGAAACATGAATATGATAGTTTAAATATTTGAAAACAGCATTTTGTATGTTTTTGCAAGCTGAAAACAGCTATTTTATCTTGATTTTGCAAACATTAGCCATTACACACGATATATAAATGAATATGACAGTTTATATACTTGAAAACGGTGTTTTGTATGCTTTTGCATGCTTAAAACAGCATTTTTATCTTGCTTTTACCAACATTAGCTATTATACACGACAGAAACATGAATATGACAGTTTAAATACTTGAAAACAGCATTTTGTATGTTTTTGCAAACTGTAAATAGCTATTTTATTTAATTTTTCAAACATAAACCATTACACACGACATATACATAAATATGACAGTTAAAATACTTGAAAACGGTGTTTTGTATGCTTTTGCATGCTTAAAACAGCATTTTTATCTTGCTTTCGCCAACATTAGCTATTATACACGACAGAAACATGAATATGACAGTTTAAATACTTGAAAGCAGCATTTTGTATGTTTTTGCAAGCTGATAACAGCTCTTTTATCTTGATTTTGCAAACATAAGCCATTACACACGACATATACATGAATATGACAGTTTAAATACTTGAAAACTGTGTTTTGTATGCTTTTGCATGCTTAAAACAACATTTTTGTCTTACTTTCACCAACATTAGCTATTATACACGACAGAAACATGAATATGACAGTTTAAATACTTAAAAACGGTGTTTTGTATGCTTTTGCATGCTTAAAACAGCATATATATCTTGCTTTCACCAACATTAGCTATTATACACGACAGAAACATGAATATGACAGTTTAAATACTTGAAAACAGCATTTTGTATGTTTTTGCAAGCTGAAAACAGCTATTTTATCTTGATTCTGCAAACATAAGCCATTACACACAACATATACATAAATATGACAGTTTAAATACTTAAAAACGGTGTTTTGTATGCTTTTGCATGCTTAATACAGCATTTTTATCTAGCTTTCACCAACATTAGCTATTATACACGACACAAACATGAATATGACAGTTTAAATACTTGAAAACAGCATTTTGTATGTTTTTGCAAGCTGAAAACAGATACTTTATCTTGATTTTGCAAACCTTAGCCATTACACACGACATATACATGAATATGACAGTTTAAATACTTAAAAACGGTGTTTTGTATGCTTTTGCATGCTTAATATAGCATTTTTATCTTGCTTTCACCAACATTAGCTATTATACAAGACAGAAACATGAATATGACAGTTTAAATACTTGAAAACTATGTTTTGTATGCTTTTGCATGCTTAAAACAGCATTTTTATATTGCTTTTACCAACATTAGCTATTATACACGACAGAAACATTAATATGACAGTTTAAATACTTGAAAACAACATTTTGTAAGTTTTTGCTAGCTGAAAACAGCTATTTTATCTTGATTTTGCAAACATAAGCCATTACACACAACATATACATGAATATGACAGTTTAAATACTTGAAAACGGTGTTTTGTATGCTTTTGCATGCTTAAAACAGTATTTTTATCTTGCATTCAACAACAAACGGTGTTTTGTATGCTTTTGCAAGCTTAAAACAGCATTTTTATCTTGCTTTTACCAACATTAGCTATTATACACGACATAAACATGAATATGACAGTTTAAATACTTGAAAACAGCATTTTGTATGTTTTTGCAAGCTGAAAACAGCTATTTTATTTTGATTTTGTAAACATAAGCCATTACACACGACATATACATGAATATGACAGTTTAAATACTTGAAAACGGTGTTTTGTATGCTTTTGCATGCTTAAAACAGTATTTTTATCTTGCATTCAACAACAAACGGTGTTTTGTATGCTTTTGCATGCTTAAAACAGCATTTTTATCTTGCTTTTACCAACATTAGCTATTATACACGACAGAAACATGAATATGACAGTTTAAATACTTGAAAACGGTGTTTTGTATGCTTTTGCATGCTTAAAACAGCATTTTTATCTTGCTTTCACCAACATTAGCTATTATACACGACAGAAACATGGATATGACAGTTTAAATACTTGAAAATGGTGTTTTCTATGCTTTTGCATGCTTAAAACAGCTATTTTATCTTGATTTTGCAAACATTAGCCATTACACACGACATATACATGAATATGACAGTTTAAATACTTGAAAACGTTGTTTTGTATGCTTTTGCATGCTTAAAACAGCATTTTTATCTTGCTTTTACCAACATTAGCTATTATACACGACAGAAACATGAATATGACAGTTTAAATACTTGAAAACTGCATTTTGTATGTTTTTGCAAGCTGTAAACAGCTATTTTATTTGATTTTGCAAACATCAGCCATTACACACGACATATACATAAATATGACAGTTTAAATACTTGAAAACGGTGTTTTGTATGCTTTTGCATGCTTAAAACAACATTTTTATCTTGCTTTCACCAACATTAGCTATTATACACGACAGAAACATGAATATGACAGTTTAAATACTTGAAAACGGTGTTTTATATGCTTTTGCATGCTTAAAACAGCATTTTTATCTTGCTTTCACCAACATTAGCTATTATACACGACAGAAACATGAATATGATAGTTTAAATATTTGAAAACAGCATTTTGTATGTTTTTGCAAGCTGAAAACAGCTATTTTATCTTGATTTTGCAAACATTAGCCATTACACACGACATATACATGAATATGACAGTTTAAATACTTGAAAACGGTGTTTTGTATGCTTTTGCATGCTTAAAACAGCATTTTTGTCTTGCTTTTACCAACATTAGCTATTATACACGACATAAACATGAATATGACAGTTTAAATACTTGAAAACAGCATTTTGTATGTTTTTGCAAGCTGAAAACAGCTATTTTATTTTGATTTTGTAAACATAAGCCATTACACACGACATATACATGAATATGACAGTTTAAATACTTGAAAACGGTGTTTTGTATGCTTTTGCATGCTTAAAACAGTATTTTTATCTTGCATTCAACAACAAACGGTGTTTTGTATGCTTTTGCATGCTTAAAACAGCATTTTTATCTTGCTTTTACCAACATTAGCTATTATACACGACAGAAACATGAATATGACAGTTTAAATACTTGAAAACGGTGTTTTGTATGCTTTTGCATGCTTAAAACAGCATTTTTATATTGCTTTTACCAACATTAGCTATAATACACTACAGAAACATGAATATGACAGTTTAAATACTTGAAAACAGCATTTTGTATGTTTTTGCTAGCTGAAAACAGCTATTTTATCTTGATTTTGCAAACATAAGCCATTACACACGACATATACATGAATATGACAGTTTAAATACTTGAAAACTGTGTTTTGTATGCTTTTGCATGCTTAAAACAGAATTTTTATCTTGCTTTCACCAATATTAGCTATTATACACGACAGAAACATGAATATGATAGTTTAAATATTTGAAAACAGCATTTTGTATGTTTTTGCAAGCTGAAAACAGCTATTTTATCTTGATTTTGCAAACATTAGCCATTACACACGATATATACATGAATATGACAGTTTATATACTTGAAAACGGCGTTTTGTATGCTTTTGCATGCTTAAAACAGCATTTTTATCTTGCTTTTACCAACATTAGCTATTATACACGACAGAAACATGAATATGACAGTTTAAATACTTGAAAACAGCATTTTGTATGTTTTTGCCAGCTGTAAATAGCTATTTTATTTAATTTTTCAAACATAAGCCATTTCACACGACATATACATAAATATGACAGTTAAAATACTTGAAAACGGTGTTTTGTATGCTTTTGCATGCTTAAAACAGCATTTTTATCTTGCTTTCACCAACATTAGCTATTATGCACGACAGAAACATGGATATGACAGTTTATATACTTGAAAATGGTGTTTTCTATGCTTTTGCATGCTTAAAACAGCTTTTTTATCTTGATTTTGCAAACATAAGCCATTACACACGACATATACAAGAATATGACAGTTTAAATACTTAAAAACGGTGTTTTGTATGCTTTTGCATGCTTAAAACAGCATTTTTATCTTGCTTTCACCAACATTAGCTATTATACATGACAGAAACATGGATATGACAGTTTAAATACTTCAAAATGGTGTTTTGTATGCTTTTGCATGCTTAAAACAGCATTTTTATCTTGCTTTCACCAACATTATCTATTATACACGACATAAACATGAATATGACAGTTTAAATACTTGAAAACAGCATTTTGTATGTTTTTGCAAGCTGTAAATAGCTATTTTATTTAATTTTTCAAACATAAGCCATTACACACGATATATACAAGAATATGACAGTTTAAATACTTGAAAACGGTGTTTTGTATGCTTTTGCATGCCAAAAACAGCATTTTTATCTTGCTTTCACCAACATTAGCTATTATACACGACAGAAACATGGATATGACAGTTTAAATACTTGAAAATGGTGTTTTGTATGCTTTTGCATGCTTAAAACAGCATTTTTATCTTGCTTTCACCAACATTAGCTATTATACACGACAGAAACATGAATATGACAGTTTAAATACTTGAAAGCAGCATTTTGTATGTTTTTGCAAGCTGAAAATAGCTATTTTATCTTGATTTTGCAAACATAAGCCATTACACACGACATATACATGAATATTACAGTTTAAATACTTGAAAACGGTGTTTTGTATGCTTTTGCATGCTTAAAACAGCATTTTTATCTTGCTTTCACCAACATTAGCTATTATACACGACAGAAACATGAATATGACAGTTTAAATACTTGAAAACAGCATTTTGTATGTTTTTGCAAGCTGTAAATAGCTATTTTATTTAATTTTTCAAACATAAGCCATTTCACACGACATATACATAAATATGACAGTTAAAATACTTGAAAACGGTGTTTTGTATGCTTTTGCATGCTTAAAACAGCATTTTTATCTTGCTTTCACCAACATTAGCTATTATGCACGACAGAAACATGGATATGACAGTTTATATACTTGAAAATGGTGTTTTCTATGCTTTTGCATGCTTAAAACAGCTTTTTTATCTTGATTTTGCAAACATAAGCCATTACACACGACATATACAAGAATATGACAGTTTAAATACTTAAAAACGGTGTTTTGTATGCTTTTGCATGCTTAAAACAGCATTTTTATCTTGCTTTCACCAACATTAGCTATTATACACGACAGAAACATGAATATGACTGTTTAAATACTTGAAAATAGCATTTTGTATGTTTTTGCAAGCTGAAAACAGCTATTTTATCTTGATTCTGCAAACATAAGCCATTACACACGACATATACATGAATATGATAGTTTAAATAATTGAAAACGTTGTTTTGTATGCTTTTGCATGCTTAAAACAGCATTTTTGTCTTGCTTTCACCAACATTAGCTATTATACACGACATAAACATGAATAAGACAGTTTAAATACTTGAAAACAGCATTTTGTATGTTTTTGCAAGCTGAAAACAGTTATTTTATTTTGATTTTGCAAACATAAACCATTACACACGACATATACATGAATATGACTTAAAACAGCATTTTTATCTTGCTTTCACCAACATTAGCTATTATAAACGACAGAAACATGAATATGACAGTTTAAATACTTGAAAACAGCATTTTCTATGTTTTTGCAAGCTGAAAACAGCTATTTTATCTTGATTTTGCAAACATAAGCCATTACACACGTCATATACATGAATATGACAGTTTAAATACTTGAAAACGGTGTTTTGTATGCTTTTGCATGTTTAAAACAGCATTTTTATCTTGCTTTCACCAACATTAGCTATTATATACGACAGAAACATGAATATGACAATTTAAATACTTTAAAAAAGCATTTTGTATGTTTTTGCAAGCTGAAATCAGCTATATTATCTAGATTTTGCAAACCTTAGCCATTACACACGACATATACATAAATATGACAGTTTAAATACTTGAAAACGGTGTTTTGTATGCTTTTGCATGCTTAAAACAGCATTTTTATCTTGCTTTCACCAACATTAGCTATTATACACGACAGAAACATGGATATGACAGTTTAAATACTTGAAAATGGTGTTTTTTATGCTTTTGCATGCTTAAAACAGCTATTTTATCTTGATTTTGCAAACATAAGCCATTACACACGATATATACAAGAATATGACAGTTTAAATACTTGAAAACGGTGTTTTGTATGCTTTTGCATGCCAAAAACAGCATTTTTATCTTGCTTTCACCAACATTAGCTATTATACACGACAGAAACATGGATATGACAGTTTAAATACTTGAAAATGGTGTTTTGTATGCTTTTGCATGCTTAAAACAGCATTTTTATCTTGCTTTCACCAACTTTAGCTATTATACACGACAGAAACATGAATATGACAGTTTAAATACTTGAAAGCAGCATTTTGTATGTTTTTGCATGCTGAAAATAGCTATTTTATCTTGATTTTGCAACCATAAGCCATTACACACGACATATACATGAATATTACAGTTTAAATACTTGAAAACGGTGTTTTGTATGATTTTGCATGCTTAAAACAGCATTTTTATCTTACTTTCACCAACATTAGCTATTATACACGACAGAAACATGAATATGACAGTTTAAATACTTGAAAACGGTGTTTTGTGTGCTTTTGCATGCTTAAAACAGTATTTTTATCTTGCTTTCACCAACATTAGCTATTATACACGACAGAAACATGAATATGACTGTTTAAATACTTGAAAATAGCATTTTGTATGTTTTTGCAAGCTGAAAACAGCTATTTTATCTTGATTCTGCAAACATAAGCCATTACACACGACATATACATGAATATGATAGTTTAAATAATTGAAAACGTTGTTTTGTATGCTTTTGCATGCTTAAAACAGCATTTTTGTCTTGCTTTCACCAACATTAGCTATTATACATGACATAAACATGAATATGACAGTTTAAATACTTGAAAACAGCATTTTGTATGTTTTTTCAAGCTGAAAACAGCTATTTTATTTTGATTTTGTAAACATAAGCCATTACACACGACATATACATGAATATGACAGTTTAAATACTTGAAAACTGTGTTTTGTATGCTTTTGCATGCTTAAAACAGTATTTTTATCTTGCTTTCAACAACATTAGCTATTATACACGACAGAAACATGAATTTGACAGTTTAAATACTTGAAAACGGTGTTTTGTATGCTTTTGCATGCTTAGAACAGCATTTTTATCTTGCTTTCACCAACATTAGCTATTTACACAACAGAAACATGAATATGACAGTTCAAATACTTGAAAACATCATTTTGTATGTTTTTGCAAGCTGAAAACAGTTATTTTATATTGATTTTGCAAACATAAACCATTACACACGACATATACATGAATATGACTTAAAACAGCATTTTTATCTTGCTTTCACCAACATTAGCTATTATATACGACAGAAACATGAGTATGACAATTTAAATACTTTAAAACAGCATTTTGTATGTTTTTGCAAGCTGAAAACAGCTATATTATCTAGATTTTACAAACATAAGCCATTACACACGACATATACATGAATATGACAGTTTAAATACTTGAAAACGGTGTTTTGTATGATTTTGCATGTTTAAAACAGCATTTTTATCTAGCTTTCACCAACATTAGCTATTATACACGACAGAAACATGAATATGACAGTTTAAATACTTGAAAACAGCATTTTGTATGTTTTTGCAAGCTGAAAACAGATACTTTATATTGATTTTGCAAACCTTAGCCATTACACACGACATATACATAAATATGACAGTTTAAATACTTAAAAACAGT
Source organism: Poecilus cupreus (assembly GCA_963942605.1). Classification (NCBI taxonomy): domain Eukaryota; kingdom Metazoa; phylum Arthropoda; class Insecta; order Coleoptera; family Carabidae; genus Poecilus; species Poecilus cupreus. Next base: position 23,412 of record CAWWDY010002507.1, read on the forward strand.
GTTTTGTATGCTTTTGCATGCTTAATACAGCATTTTTATCTTGCTTTCACCAACATTAGCTATTATACATGACAGAAACATGAATATGACAGTTTAAATACTTGAAAACGGTGTTTTGTATGCTTTTGCATGCTTAAAACAGCATTTTTATATTGCTTTTACCAACATTAGCTATAATACACTACAGAAACATGAATATGACAGTTTAAATACTTGAAAACAGCATTTTGTATGTTTTTGCTAGCTGAAAACAGCTATTTTATCTTGATTTTGCAAACATAAGCCATTACACACGACATATACATGAATATGACAGTTTAAATACTTGAAAACTGTGTTTTGTATGCTTTTGCATGCTTAAAACAGCATTTTTATCTTGCTTTCACCAACATTAGCTATTATACACGACAGAAACATGAATATGATAGTTTAAATATTTGAAAACAGCATTTTGTATGTTTTTGCAAGCTGAAAACAGCTATTTTATCTTGATTTTGCAAACATTAGCCATTACACACGATATATAAATGAATATGACAGTTTATATACTTGAAAACGGTGTTTTGTATGCTTTTGCATGCTTAAAACAGCATTTTTATCTTGCTTTTACCAACATTAGCTATTATACACGACAGAAACATGAATATGACAGTTTAAATACTTGAAAACAGCATTTTGTATGTTTTTGCAAGCTGTAAATAGCTATTTTATTTAATTTTTCAAACATAAACCATTACACACGACATATACATAAATATGACAGTTAAAATACTTGAAAACGGTGTTTTGTATGCTTTTGCATGCTTAAAACAGCATTTTTATCTTGCTTTCGCCAACATTAGCTATTATACACGACAGAAACATGAATATGACAGTTTAAATACTTGAAAGCAGCATTTTGTATGTTTTTGCAAGCTGATAACAGCTCTTTTATCTTGATTTTGCAAACATAAGCCATTACACACGACATATACATGAATATGACAGTTTAAGTACTTGAAAACGGTGTTTTGTATGCTTTTGCATGCTTAAAACAACATTTTTGTCTTACTTTCACCAACATTAGCTATTATACACGACAGAAACATGAATATGACAGTTTAAATACTTAAAAACGGTGTTTTGTATGCTTTTGCATGCTTAAAACAGCATATTTATCTTGCTTTCACCAACATTAGCTATTATACACGACAGAAACATGAATATGACAGTTTAAATACTTGAAAACAGCATTTTGTATGTTTTTGCAAGCTGAAAACAGCTATTTTATCTTGATTCTGCAAACATAAGCCATTACACACAACATATACATAAATATGACAGTTTAAATACTTAAAAACGGTGTTTTGTATGCTTTTGCATGCTTAATACAGCATTTTTATCTAGCTTTCACCAACATTAGCTATTATACACGACACAAACATGAATATGACAGTTTAAATACTTGAAAACAGCATTTTGTATGTTTTTGCAAGCTGAAAACAGATACTTTATCTTGATTTTGCAAACCTTAGCCATTACACACGACATATACATGAATATGACAGTTTAAATACTTAAAAACGGTGTTTTGTATGCTTTTGCATGCTTAATATAGCATTTTTATCTTGCTTTCACCAACATTAGCTATTATACAAGACAGAAACATGAATATGACAGTTTAAATACTTGAAAACTATGTTTTGTATGCTTTTGCATGCTTAAAACAGCATTTTTATATTGCTTTTACCAACATTAGCTATTATACACGACAGAAACATTAATATGACAGTTTAAATACTTGAAAACAACATTTTGTAAGTTTTTGCTAGCTGAAAACAGCTATTTTATCTTGATTTTGCAAACATAAGCCATTACACACAACATATACATGAATATGACAGTTTAAATACTTGAAAACGGTGTTTTGTATGCTTTTGCATGCTTAAAACAGTATTTTTATCTTGCATTCAACAACAAACGGTGTTTTGTATGCTTTTGCAAGCTTAAAACAGCATTTTTATCTTGCTTTTACCAACATTAGCTATTATACACGACATAAACATGAATATGACAGTTTAAATACTTGAAAACAGCATTTTGTATGTTTTTGCAAGCTGAAAACAGCTATTTTATTTTGATTTTGTAAACATAAGCCATTACACACGACATATACATGAATATGACAGTTTAAATACTTGAAAACGGTGTTTTGTATGCTTTTGCATGCTTAAAACAGTATTTTTATCTTGCATTCAACAACAAACGGTGTTTTGTATGCTTTTGCATGCTTAAAACAGCATTTTTATCTTGCTTTTACCAACATTAGCTATTATACACGACAGAAACATGAATATGACAGTTTAAATACTTGAAAACGGTGTTTTGTATGCTTTTGCATGCTTAAAACAGCATTTTTATCTTGCTTTCACCAACATTAGCTATTATACACGACAGAAACATGGATATGACAGTTTAAATACTTGAAAATGGTGTTTTCTATGCTTTTGCATGCTTAAAACAGCTATTTTATCTTGATTTTGCAAACATTAGCCATTACACACGACATATACATGAATATGACAGTTTAAATACTTGAAAACGTTGTTTTGTATGCTTTTGCATGCTTAAAACAGCATTTTTATCTTGCTTTTACCAACATTAGCTATTATACACGACAGAAACATGAATATGACAGTTTAAATACTTGAAAACTGCATTTTGTATGTTTTTGCAAGCTGTAAACAGCTATTTTATTTGATTTTGCAAACATCAGCCATTACACACGACATATACATAAATATGACAGTTTAAATACTTGAAAACGGTGTTTTGTATGCTTTTGCATGCTTAAAACAACATTTTTATCTTGCTTTCACCAACATTAGCTATTATACACGACAGAAACATGAATATGACAGTTTAAATACTTGAAAACGGTGTTTTATATGCTTTTGCATGCTTAAAACAGCATTTTTATCTTGCTTTCACCAACATTAGCTATTATACACGACAGAAACATGAATATGATAGTTTAAATATTTGAAAACAGCATTTTGTATGTTTTTGCAAGCTGAAAACAGCTATTTTATCTTGATTTTGCAAACATTAGCCATTACACACGACATATACATGAATATGACAGTTTAAATACTTGAAAACGGTGTTTTGTATGCTTTTGCATGCTTAAAACAGTATTTTTATCATGCATTCAACAACAAACGGTGTTTTGTATGCTTTTGCATGCTTAAAACAGCATTTTTATCTTGCTTTTACCAACATTAGCTATTATACACGACAGAAACATGAATATGACAGTTTAAATACTTGAAAACGGTGTTTTGTATGCTTTTGCATGCTTAAAACAGCATTTTTATATTGCTTTTACCAACATTAGCTATAATACACTACAGAAACATGAATATGACAGTTTAAATACTTGAAAACAGCATTTTGTATGTTTTTGCTAGCTGAAAACAGCTATTTTATCTTGATTTTGCAAACATAAGCCGTTACACACGACATATACATGAATATGACAGTTTAAATACTTGAAAACTGTGTTTTGTATGCTTTTGCATGCTTAAAACAGAATTTTTATCTTGCTTTCACCAATATTAGCTATTATACACGACAGAAACATGAATATGATAGTTTAAATATTTGAAAACAGCATTTTGTATGTTTTTGCAAGCTGAAAACAGCTATTTTATCTTGATTTTGCAAACATTAGCCATTACACACGATATATACATGAATATGACAGTTTATATACTTGAAAACGGCGTTTTGTATGCTTTTGCATGCTTAAAACAGCATTTTTATCTTGCTTTTACCAACATTAGCTATTATACACGACAGAAACATGAATATGACAGTTTAAATACTTGAAAACAGCATTTTGTATGTTTTTGCAAGCTGTAAATAGCTATTTTATTTAATTTTTCAAACATAAGCCATTTCACACGACATATACATAAATATGACAGTTAAAATACTTGAAAACAGTGTTTTGTATGCTTTTGCATGCTTAAAACAGCATTTTTATCTTGCTTTCACCAACATTAGCTATTATGCACGACAGAAACATGGATATGACAGTTTATATACTTGAAAATGGTGTTTTCTATGCTTTTGCATGCTTAAAACAGCTTTTTTATCTTGATTTTGCAAACATAAGCCATTACACACGACATATACAAGAATATGACAGTTTAAATACTTAAAAACGGTGTTTTGTATGCTTTTGCATGCTTAAAACAGCATTTTTATCTTGCTTTCACCAACATTAGCTATTATACATGACAGAAACATGGATATGACAGTTTAAATACTTCAAAATGGTGTTTTGTATGCTTTTGCATGCTTAAAACAGCATTTTTATCTTGCTTTCACCAACATTATCTATTATACACGACATAAACATGAATATGACAGTTTAAATACTTGAAAACAGCATTTTGTATGTTTTTGCAAGCTGAAAACAGCTATTTTATCTTGATTTTGTAAACATAAGCCATTACACACGACATATACATGAATATGACAGTTTAAATCTTGAAAACGGTATTTTGTATGCTTTTGCATGCTTAAAACAGTATTTTTTTTTAATAATAATAATAATAATAATATGATTTATTGCCCAACAGCAGAACCAATTACAGGACAATATAAATTGAACATAAATTACAAATAAATTACAAAGGTACATTGCAAATTACAAATATTACAGAAAGAAAAAAAAAATTACAAAAAAAAAAATCTACAAAAAAATGTCTTCATACACTATGTTGGCAATTCGACACATGACCGTTATGGGAGAACGATGTAGCACATCGGACCGAGCGGGAGGAAGCTGAAAGGTCCTTGGAAACCTGGACGCCTGACGTGGAACATGGAATTGGACACACGACAATAGGAATGGTGCATCAATTTCTCCATGTAGTAGGAGCCACAGGAACTTCGCACAACGCAGGTCTCTTCGGGCAGTCAGTGCGGGCATTTCATGGCGTTGAAGGAGGGACAGCTGATCAGTACCTCGAACCGGGTAGATCCTATCTAATTTGTAAGACATATATTTCAAAAATTTACGGTGAATACGATCAAGTGCCAACTGCTGATACGTATAGTAAGGGTACCAAATCAGACAAGCGTATTCTAATTTACTAAGAACATAAGCAAAGTATAGCGATTTAATTGCATTAACATCTTGGAAAAAATGACTGATCCTAATAATGAAGCTCAACATTCTATTTGCATCACGTACAACATTATTTAAATGATCAGAAAAGAGAAAAAATGAACAGAAAGTAACGCCTAAGTCCTTAACAGATGTTACATTAGCAAGTATTGAACCACGAATTTGATAAGGATAACGAATACAATTAATTTTGCGTGTATAGGAAATTATGCAACATTTCTCTACATTTAAACTAAGTTTATTATTTTGACACCAAATAATCAACGTGTTAATGTCATCTTGCAGCAATTTTGAATCATTAAGAGAGTTAACCGATGTAAATAATTTCAAATCATCAGCATAAGCTAATGAATGACAATTAAATAAAGAAAGAAGTTCATTGATATATAGAACAAATAACAGTGGACCTAGATTGGAGCCTTGGGGGACTCCAGAAGTAGCTATAAAGTTCATTGAAGAATAACCATTGTAGTATACGTAACAAATTCTGTTATTCAAATAGGAATATAACAACTGGATTAAAGCTGAAGATGCTCCATAGGTACTTATTTTGGATAGTAAAATACCATGGTCGATAGAGTCGAAAGCACGAGAAAAATCGGTATAGATAACATCTACTTGTCCACGTTTATCGAGAGTTTCAGCAATATATTGAGAGAGACAAGCCAAGTTGGTAATGGTTGATCGGCCTCTCATGAAACCATGCTGGTTGGTTGAAATGTACAAGCTAGTGTGTCTATAAATTGTTTTATATATTGATATTTCGAGGATTTTCGCGAAATTGTTTAGGATTGATATTGGTCTATAGTTGCTAATATGAAATTTGTCACCTTTTTTAAAAACCGGTGTAATTCTTGTTTTCTTCCATCGTTCAGGAAAGGTACTGGAACTAATTGACAAATTTATGATGAAAGCAAGTGGTTTTGAGAGGACGAAACGGGCATCTTTGATTAAAAAACTAGGAATCATATCTTCTCCAGCTGTAGACTTGATTTTAAAAGTTGACATAATTGATGTTATTTCATCCTCTGAGACTAAATTCAATGTAAAAGAAGGGAAGTAAGAGATTTCTTCATTATTATTGTTAAAGATAGAGCTAGTTGCAAAAAATTGACCAAAAGAAGAAGCAAAAGTATCGACTATTTTCTGAGGGCTATCAAATTCTTCAAGATCATTATGGAGTTTACTCGGGATCCTAGTAGTTCCTAGTTTTTGGTGAGCATATTTCCAGAAATCGGATGGATTAGATTTAATATTGTTTTCTACTGAAACAATATAGGCTTTGTAGGCTTCATTAATTTGACATTTAATTAGCTTACGAAGTCTTTTGAATTCTTCAAGATAATGCTGCTGATTAAATTTAATGAATTTTTTCCTAAAATAAGCTTTAGTTTTGATATTAAACTTAATTTCTTTAGTAAACCAGGATGGAAATCGAGATTCAGCGTAAGCAGTCTGTGGAACTGATTTATCAAAAGTTGAATATAGAGTTTTATAAAACGCATCGAGTGCGACGTTCACTTCTTGAATGTCATATAAGAAAGACCAGTCTATATTACACATGTTTTCATAAAGCTGGTTAAAATTAGCTTTACGAAAATTATAACGAGAATTAACCGCTAGTGGGAATTTATTATTAGAGGTAGAAGACATAATATGAAATTGCACAGATAACGTTGGGTGGTATCTGTCTTCAGGAACTAAAGGAAAATCGGATCGCTCAACCGAGATGGATTCTAAAAAGTTAGTTAAAACAAGGTCTAGTTTGTTTGAGTAAAAATTGAGTACATTATTGAGTTGCGTGAGATTTACAGAACTAATAAAGTTTCTAAACGTGGAAGATTTTGAGCAATTAACCGAATCGTTATATAAATCAGGTAAGTTAAAATCGCCAAAAATAAGTACTCGTTCATCAATAAACATCAATTCCAGTGCCTCAAGAAATGTATTGAAGTTATCAATATCTATATCGGGTGGAATGTAGACGGCACAGATGATAAAGGACAAGGCACTAAAGTGGCATTTACATGCAACAATATCAATAATTGGAGTCAAATTTTTAATTTTTGACATATCAATGATAGTATAATTAATATCATTCAAAAAGGCGATCAAAACTCCACCGCCTTTAGAACGGTTTGACAAAGAAAAGTTTCTATCAGATCGAACGACATTATAATGTGAAGGAAATAACTCAGAATTATGCATTAAATCATTTAGCCATGTTTCGGTGATAACAATTATATTGAAGGACGAAGACATACAGTTTGTGTAGAATAAATGAGACTTAGAATTTAAACCCCTAGTATTTTGATATATACATTCTAAAGACAAAGACACAGAGCTGTTGGGCAATTTCAGTTTTCCGGGTTAGTGGAAACTACACGAGGAACATTATTTACATATTTAATGGTTAAGTTTGTTTCGCCTTTTTCCAACCTCATATTTAAGTCAGCTTTTACATATTTGTAGAAAGCAATCTGCTTAGGAGTACGATCTCTAGAGATTGATAAACTAGGCCATTTTCCGCAATTTTTAAATTTTTTAATGTTCCGAAATATCTTGTTAATATTATCAGGGGACGACAACTCAATTTTTAAAGGCCGAGAGCGGGAGGATGTTGGATCATAACGTCCAAGCCTGTAAGACTTAGTAATTGAACATTCTGCCCCTAATTCAGACATGATGTCTTTTGCTAATGTGTTATCAATAGCATTTTGCTCTTGTTTCGTGGATACAACTTCATTAGCGCCAAAAATTATAAAGTTACGCGAGCGCTTTTCTCTTTCTGAAATTTCACTTATAATTTCTTCAGTTGCAATTAGTGATGAAAAATCAGTAGTTGTAGTTTTAGAATTTTTAAGTTCTAAAATATCTTGCTGCAGTGAAAGTATTAAAGCCTTAAGACTGCTGATATCATCACCAAATTGAGAACAATAAGTACAGTCCCATTTCAATCCTCCAATGCCCGACTTAATTTTTCGAGCATCAGCTATAGTAACATTATCTACACATGAAATGCTGTAGCACTTTTTACAAATAGAACAAGTTATAGATCTGTGTTCTTCAATATTTTTATTGCAGCAGTTGCATGTGTCCATTGCAGAAGTAAATGAAAAAAAAAAATGAAGAAATTCTTAGACAAAAAAAAAAATACAAGAAAAACAAAAAAACACCCTGTATATATACTTTTGTCTAACACCCAGTATGTATGTCTTTAATAGGCATATGACTGAGTGCGCTACCTAATTGAGCAGGCACCAACAAACAAACGAACCACGTTTCAAAGTAGCCCAAAAAATTGACACTAAAAATTAATAAAGTTAAAGAAACTCACCCCAGAGGCAAAAGCTGAAGATACAAAGTATACAACAATAAAGTTCACCAAATACCGAACACAACAATATGAAGCACAAAAACAAAACTTTGAAGAACCTTGCAAAATCTATTTAAAAAATGAGGAGACAAAATTATACGTCTAGCCGTAGCCGTACCTTCGTTGTTTTTTGAATATGAATATGACAGTTTAAATACTTGAAAACAGCATTTTGTATGTTTTTGCAAGCTGAAAACAGATAATTTATCTTGATTTTGCAAACCTTAGCCATTACACACGACATATACATGAATATGACAGTTTAAATGCTTAAAAACGGTGTTTTGTATGCTTTTGCATGCTTAATATAGAATTTTTATCTTGCTTTCACCAACATTAGCTATTATACACGACAGAAACATGAATATGACAGTTTAAATACTTGAAAACGGTATTTTGTATGCTTTTGCATGCCTAAAACAGCATTTTTATTTTGCTTTCACCAACATTAGCTATTATACACGACAGAAACATGAATATGACAGTTTAAATACTTGAAAACGGTGTTTTGTATGCTTTTGCATGCTTAAAACAGCATATTTATCTTGCTTTCACCAACATTAGCTATTATACACGACAGAAACATGAATATGATAGTTTAAATACTTGAAAACAGCATTTTGTATGTTTTTGCAAGCTGAAAACAGCTATTTTATCTTGATTCTGCAAACATAAGCCATTGCACACGACATATACATGAATATGACAGTTTAAATAATTGAAAACGGTGTTTTGTATGCTTTTGCATGCTTAAAAAAGCATTTTTGACTTGCTTTCACCAACATTAGCTATTATACACGACATAAACATGAATATGACAGTTTCAATACTTGAAAACAGCATTTTGTATGTTTTTGCAAGCTGAAAACAGCTATTTTATCTTGATTTTGTAAACATAAGCCATTACACACGACATATACATGAATATGACAGTTTAAATACTTGAAAACGTGTTTTGTATGCTTTTGCATGCTTAAAAGAGCATTTTTATCTTGCTTTCACCAACATTAGCTATTATACATGACAGAAACATGGATATGACAGTTTAAATACTTGAAAATGGTGTTTTCTATGCTTTTGCATGCTTAAAACAGCTATTTTATCTTGATTTTGCAAACATTAGCCATTACACACGACATATACATGAATATGACAGTTTAAATACTTGAAAACGTTCTTTTGTATGCTTTTGCATGCTTAAAACAGCATTTTTATCTTGCTTTTACCAACATTAGCTATTATACACGACAGAAACATGAATATGACAGTTTAAATACTTGAAAACAGCATTTGTATGTTTTTGCAAGCTGTAAACAGCTATTTTATTTGATTTTGCAAACATAAGCCATTACACACGACATATACATAAAATATGACAGTTTAAATACTTGAAAACGGTGTTTTGTATGCTTTTGCATGCTTAAAACAGCATTTTTATCTTGCTTTCACCAACATTAGCTATTATACACGACAGAAACATGGATATGAGAGTTTAAATACTTGAAAATGGTGTTTTATATGCTTTTGCATGCTTAAAACAGCTATTTTATCTTGATTTTGCAAACATAAGCCATTACACACGACATATACATGAATATGACAGTTTAAATACTTTAAAACGGTGTTTTGTATGCTTTTGCATGCTTAAAACAGCATTTTTATCTTGCTTTCACCAACATTAGCTATTATACACGACAGAAACATGAATATGACAGTTTAAATACTTGAAAACGGTGTTTTGTATGCTTTTGCATGCTTAAAACAGCATTTTAATCTTGCTTTCACCAACATTAGCTATTATACACGACAGAAACATGAATATGATAGTTTAAATATTTGAAAACAGCATTTTGTATGTTTTTGCAAGCTGAAAACAGCTATTTTATCTTGATTTTGCAAACATTAGCCATTACACACGACATATACATGAATAATGACAGTTTAAATACTTGAAAACGGTGTTTTGTATGCTTTTGCATGCTTAAAACAGCATTTTTATCTTGCTTTTACCAACATTAGCTATTATACACGACAGAAACATGAATATGACAGTTTAAATACTTGAAAACAGCATTTTGTATGTTTTTGCAAGCTGTAAACAGCTATTTTATCTTGATTCTGCAAACATAAGCCATTGCACACGACATATACATGAATATGACAGTTTAAATACTTGAAAACGGTGTTTTGTATGCTTTTGCATGCTTAAAACAGCATTTTTATCTTGCTTTCACCAACATTAGCTATTATACACGACAGAAACATGGATATGACAGTTTAAATACTTGAAAATGGTGTTTTCTATGCTTTTGCATGCTTAAAACAGCTATTTTATCTTGATTTTGCAAACATAAGCCATTACACACGATATATACAAGAATATGACAGTTTAAATACTTGAAAACGGTGTTTTGTATGCTTTTGCATGCCAAAAACAGCATTTTTATCTTGCTTTCACCAACATTAGCTATTATACACGACAGAAACATGATATGACAGTTTAAATACTTGAAAATGGTGTTTTGTATGCTTTTGCATGCTTAAAACAGTATTTTTATCTTGCTTTCACCAACATTAGCTATTATACACGACAGAAACATGAATATGACTGTTTAAATACTTGAAAATAGCATTTTGTATGTTTTTTGCAAGCTGAAAACAGCTATTTTATCTTGATTCTGCAAACATAAGCCATTACACACGACATATACATGAATATGATAGTTTAAATAATTGAAAACGTTGTTTTGTATGCTTTTGCATGCTTAAAACAGCATTTTTGTCTTGCTTTCACCAACATTAGCTATTATACACGACATAAACATGAATATGACAGTTTAAATACTTGAAAACAGCATTTTGTATGTTTTTGCAAGCTGAAAACAGTTATTTTATTTTGATTTTGCAAACATAAACCATTACACACGACATATACATGAATATGACTTAAAACAGCATTTTTATCTTGCTTTCACCAACATTAGCTATTATAAACGACAGAAACATGAATATGACAGTTTTAAATACTTGAAAACAGCATATTCTATGTTTTTGCAAGCTGAAAACAGCTATTTTATCTTGATTTTGCAAAACATAAGCCATTACACACGTCATATACATGAATATGACAGTTTAAATACTTGAAAACGGTGTTTTGTATGCTTTTGCATGTTTAAAACAGCATTTTTATCTTGCTTTCACCAACATTAGCTATTATATACGACAGAAACATGAATATGACAATTTAAATACTTTAAAACAGCATTTTGTATGTTTTTGCAAGCTGAAATCAGCTATATTATCTAGATTTTGCAAACATAAGCCATTACACACGACATATACATGAATATGACAGTTTAAATACTTGAAAACGGTGTTTTGTATGCTTTTGCATGTTTGAAACAGCATTTTTATCTAGCTTTCACCAACATTAGCTATTATACACGACAGAAACATGAATATGACAGTTTAAATACTTGAAAACAGCATTTTGTATGTTTTTGCAAGCTGTAAACAGCTATTTTATTTGATTTTGCAAACATAAGCCATTACACACGATATATACATAAATATGACAGTTTAAATACTTGAAAACGGTGTTTTGTATGCTTTTGCATGCTTAAAACAGCATTTTTATCTTGCTTTCACCAACATTAGCTTTTATACACGACAGAAACATGGATATGACAGTTTAAATACTTGAAAATGGTGTTTTCTATGCTTTTGCATGCTTAAAACAGCTATTTTATCTTGATTTTGCAAACATAAGCCATTACACACGATATATACAAGAATATGACAGTTTAAATACTTGAAAACGGTATTTTGTATGCTTTTGCATGCCAAAAACAGAATTTTTATCTTGCTTTCACCAACATTAGCTATTATACACGACAGAAACATGGGATATGACAGTTTAAATACTTGAAAATGGTGTTTTGTATGCTTTTGCATGCTTAAAACAGCATTTTTATCTTGCTTTCACCAACATTAGCTATTATACACGACAGAAACATAAATATGACAGTTTAAATACTTGAAAGCAGCATTTTGTATGTTTTTGCAAGCTGAAAATAGCTATTTTATCTTGATTTTGCAAACATAAGCCATTACACACGACATATACATGAATATTACAGTTTAAATACTTGAAAACGGTGTTTTGTATGATTTTGCATGCTTAAAACAGCATTTTTATCTTACTTTCACCAACATTAGCTATTATACACGACAGAAACATGAATATGACAGTTTAAATACTTGAAAACGGTGTTTTGTGTGCTTTTGCATGCTTAAAACAGTATTTTTATCTTGCTTTCACCAACATTAGCTATTATACACGACAGAAACATGAATATGACTGTTTAAATACTTGAAAATAGCATTTTGTATGTTTTTGCAAGCTGAAAACAGCTATTTTATCTTGATTCTGCAAACATAAGCCATTACACACGACATATACATGAATATGATAGTTTAAATAATTGAAAACGTTGTTTTGTATGCTTTTGCATGCTTAAAACAGCATTTTTGTCTTGCTTTCACCAACATTAGCTATTATACATGACATAAACATGAATATGACAGTTTAAATACTTGAAAACAGCATTTTGTATGTTTTTGCAAGCTGAAAACAGCTATTTTATTTTGATTTTGTAAACATAAGCCATTACACACGACATATACATGAATATGACAGTTTAAATACTTGAAAACGGTGTTTTGTATGCTTTTGCATGCTTAAAACAGTATTTTTATCTTGCTTTCAACAACATTAGCTATTATACACGACAGAAACATGAATTTGACAGTTTAAATACTTGAAAACGGTATTTTGTATGCTTTTGCATGCCTAAAACAGCATTTTTATTTTGCTTTCACCAACATTAGCTATTATACACGACAGAAACATGAATATGACAGTTTAAATACTTGAAAACGGTGTTTTGTATGCTTTTGCATGCTTAAAACAGCATATTTATCTTGCTTTCACCAACATTAGCTATTATACACGACAGAAACCTGAATATGATAGTTTAAATACTTGAAAACAGCATTTTGTATGTTTTTGCAAGCTGAAAACAGCTATTTTATCTTGATTCTGCAAACATAAGCCATTGCACACGACATATACATGAATATGACAGTTTAAATAATTAAAAACGGTGTTTTGTATGCTTTTGCATGCTTAAAAAAGCATTTTTGACTTGCTTTCACCAACATTAGCTATTATACACGACATAAACATGAATATGACAGTTTCAATACTTGAAAACAGCATTTTGTATGTTTTTGCAAGCTGAAAACAGCTATTTTATCTTGATTTTGTAAACATAAGCCATTACACACGACATATACATGAATATGACAGTTTAAATACTTGAAAACGGTGTTTTGTATGCTTTTGCATGCTTAAAAGAGCATTTTTATCTTGCTTTCACCAACATTAGCTATTATACATGACAGAAACATGGATATGACAGTTTAAATATTTGAAAATGGTGTTTTCTATGCTTTTGCATGCTTAAAACAGCTATTTTATCTTGATTTTGCAAACATTAGCCATTACACACGACATATACATGAATATGACAGTTTAAATACTTGAAAACGTTCTTTTGTATGCTTTTGCATGCTTAAAACAGCATTTTTATCTTGCTTTTACCAACATTAGCTATTATACACGACAGAAACATGAATATGACAGTTTAAATACTTGAAAACAGCATTTTGTATGTTTTTGCAAGCTGTAAACAGCTATTTTATTTGATTTTGCAAACATAAGCCATTACACACGACATATACATAAATATGACAGTTTAAATACTTGAAAACGGTGTTTTGTATGCTTTTGCATGCTTAAAACAGCATTTTTATCTTGCTTTCACCAACATTAGCTATTATACACGACAGAAACATGGATATGACAGTTTAAATACTTGAAAATGGTGTTTTGTATGCTTTTGCATGCTTAAAACAGCATTTTTATCTTGCTTTCACCAACATTAGCTATTATACACGACAGAAACATGAATATGACAGTTTAAATACTTGAAAGCAGCATTTTGTATGTTTTTGCAAGCTGAAAATAGCTATTTTATCTTGATTTTGCAAACATAAGACATTACACACGACATATACATGAATATTACAGTTTAAATACTTGAAAACGGTGTTTTGTATGCTTTTGCATGCTTAAAACAGCATTTTTATCTTGCTTTCACCAACATTAGCTATTATACACGACAGAAACATGAATATGACAGTTTAAATACTTGAAAACGGTGTTTTGTATGCTTTTGCATGCTTAAAACAGTATTTTTATCTTGCTTTCACCAACATTAGCTATTATACACGACAGAAACATGAATATGACTGTTTAAATACTTGAAAATAGCATTTTGTATGTTTTTGCAAGCTGAAAACAGCTATTTTATCTTGATTCTGCAAACATAAGCCATTACACACGACATATACATGAATATGATAGTTTAAATAATTGAAAACGTTGTTTTGTATGCTTTTGCATGCTTAAAACAGCATTTTTGTCTTGATTTCACCAACATTAGCTATTATACACGACATAAACATGAATATGACAGTTTAAATACTTGAAAACAGCATTTTGTATGTTTTTGCAAGCTGAAAACAGTTATTTTATTTTGATTTTGCAAACATAAACCATTACACACGACATATACATGAATATGACTTAAAACAGCATTTTTATCTTGCTTTCACCAACATTAGCTATTATAGACGACAGAAACATGAATATGACAGTTTAAATACTTGAAAACAGCATTTTCTATGTTTTTGCAAGCTGAAAACAGCTATTTTATCTTGATTTTGCAAACATAAGCCATTACACACGTCAAATACATGAATATGACAGTTTAAATACTTGAAAACGGTGTTTTGTATGCTTTTGCATGTTTAAAACAGCATTTTTATCTTGCTTTCACCAACATTAGCTATTATATACGACAGAAACATGAATATGACAATTTAAATACTTTAAAACAGCATTTTGTATGTTTTTGCAAGCTGAAATCAGCTATATTATCTAGATTTTGCAAACATAAGCCATTACACACGACATATACATGAATATGACAGTTTAAATACTTGAAAACGGTGTTTTGTATGCTTTTGCATGTTTAAAACAGCATTTTTATCTAGCTTTCACCAACATTAGCTATTATACACGACAGAAACATGAATATGACAGTTTAAATACTTGAAAACAGCATTTTGTATGTTTTTGCAAGCTGAAAACAGATACTTTATATTGATTTTGCAAACCTTAGCCATTACACACGACATATACATAAATATGACAGTTTAAATACTTGAAAACAGCATTTTGTATGTTTTTGCTAGCTGAAAACAGCTATTTTATCTTGATTTTGCAAACATAAGCCATTACACACGACATATACATGAATATGACAGTTTAAATACTTGAAAACTGTGTTTTGTATGCTTTTGCATGCTTAAAACAGCATTTTTATCT
The DNA here is from genome assembly GCA_963942605.1 of Poecilus cupreus. Classification (NCBI taxonomy): domain Eukaryota; kingdom Metazoa; phylum Arthropoda; class Insecta; order Coleoptera; family Carabidae; genus Poecilus; species Poecilus cupreus. The sequence continues at coordinate 39,483 of CAWWDY010002507.1, forward strand.
TGCTTTCACCAACATTAGCTATTATACACGACAGAAACATGAATATGATAGTTTAAATATTTGAAAACAGCATTTTGTATGTTTTTGCAAGCTGAAAACAGCTATTTTATCTTGATTTTGCAAACATTAGCCATTACACACGATATATACATGAATATGACAGTTTATATACTTGAAAACTGTGTTTTGTATGCTTTTGCATGCTTAAAACAGCATTTTTATCTTGCTTTTACCAACATTAGCTATTATACACGACAGAAACATGGATATGACAGTTTATATACTTGAAAATGGTGTTTTGTATGCTTTTGCATGCTTAAAACAGTATTTTTATCTTGCTTTCACCAACATTAGCTATTATACACGACAGAAACATGAATATGACTGTTTAAATACTTGAAAATAGCATTTTGTATGTTTTTGCAAGCTGAAAACAGCTATTTTATCTTGATTCTGCAAACATAAGCCATTACACACGACATATACATGAATATGATAGTTTAAATAATTGAAAACGTTGTTTTGTATGCTTTTGCATGCTTAAAACAGCATTTTTGTCTTGCTTTCACCAACATTAGCTATTATACACGACATAAACATGAATATGACAGTTTAAATACTTGAAAACAGCATTTTGTATGTTTTTGCAAGCTGAAAACAGTTATTTTATTTTGATTTTGCAAACATAAACCATTACACACGACATATACATGAATATGACCTAAAACAGCATTTTTATCTTGCTTTCACCAACATTAGCTATTATAGACGACAGAAACATGAATATGACAGTTTAAATACTTGAAAACAGCATTTTCTATGTTTTTGCAAGCTGAAAACAGCTATTTTATCTTGATTTTGCAAACATAAGCCATTACACACGTCAAATACATGAATATGACAGTTTAAATACTTGAAAACGGTGTTTTGTATGCTTTTGCATGTTTAAAACAGCATTTTTATCTTGCTTTCACCAACATTAGCTATTATATACGACAGAAACATGAATATGACAATTTAAATACTTTAAAACAGCATTTTGTATGTTTTTGCAAGCTGAAATCAGCTATATTATCTAGATTTTGCAAACATAAGCCATTACACACGACATATACATGAATATGACAGTTTAAATACTTGAAAACGGTGTTTTGTATGCTTTTGCATGTTTAAAACAGCATTTTTATCTAGCTTTCACCAACATTAGCTATTATACACGACAGAAACATGAATATGACAGTTTAAATACTTGAAAACAGCATTTTGTATGTTTTTGCAAGCTGAAAACAGATACTTTATATTGATTTTGCAAACCTTAGCCATTACACACGACATATACATAAATATGACAGTTTAAATACTTGAAAACAGCATTTTGTATGTTTTTGCTAGCTGAAAACAGCTATTTTTATCTTGATTTTGCAAACATAAGCCATTACACACGACATATACATGAATATGACAGTTTAAATACTTGAAAACTGTGTTTTGTATGCTTTTGCATGCTTAAAACAGCATTTTTATCTTGGTTTCACCAACATTAGCTATTATACACGACAGAAACATGAATATGATAGTTTAAATATTTGAAAACAGCATTTTGTATGTTTTTGCAAGCTGAAAACAGCTATTTTATCTTGATTTTGCAAACATTAGCCATTACACACGATATATACATGAATATGACAGTTTATATACTTGAAAACTGTGTTTTGTATGCTTTTGCATGCTTAAAACAGCATTTTTATCTTGCTTTTACCAACATTAGCTATTATACACGACAGAAACATGGATATGACAGTTTATATACTTGAAAATGGTGTTTTCTATGCTTTTGCATGCTTAAAACAGCTATTTTATCTTGATTTTGCAAACATTAGCCATTACACACGACATATACATGAATATGACAGTTTAAATACTTTAAAACGGTGTTTTGTATGCTTTTGCATGCTTAAAACATCATTTTTATCTTGCTTTTACCAACATTAGCTATTATACACGACAGAAACATGAATATGACAGTTTAAATACTTGAAAACAGCATTTTGTATGTTTTTGCAAGCTGTAAACAGCTATTTTATTTGATTTTGCAAACATAAGCCATTACACACGACATATACATAAATATGACAGTTTAAATACTTGAAAACGGTGTTTTGTATGCTTTTGCATGCTTAAAACAGCATTTTTATCTTGCTTTCACCAACATTAGCTATTATACACGACAGAAACATGGATATGACAGTTTAAATACTTGAAAATGGTGTTTTCTATGCTTTTGCATGCTTAAACAGCTATTTTATCTTGATTTTGCAAACATAAGCCATTACACACGATATATACAAGAATATGACAGTTTAAATACTTGAAAACGGTGTTTTGTATGCTTTTGCATGCCAAAAACAGCATTTTTATCTTGCTTTCACCAACATTAGCTATTATACACGACAGAAACATGGATATGACAGTTTAAATACTTGAAAATGGTGTTTTGTATGCTTTTGCATGCTTAAAACAGCATTTTTATCTTGCTTTCACCAACATTAGCTATTATACACGACAGAAACATGAATATGACAGTTTAAATACTTGAAAGCAGTATTTTGTATGTTTTTGCAAGCTGAAAATAGCTATTTTATCTTGATTTTGCAAACATAAGACATTACACACGACATATACATGAATATTACAGTTTAAATACTTGAAAACGGTGTTTTGTATGCTTTTGCATGCTTAAAACAGCATTTTTATCTTGCTTTCACCAACATTACCTATTATACACGACAGAAACATGAATATGACAGTTTAAATACTTGAAAACGGTGTTTTGTATGCTTTTGCATGCTTAAAACAGTATTTTATCTTGCTTTCACCAACATTAGCTATTATACACGACAGAAACATGAATATGACTGTTTAAATACTTGAAAATAGCATTTTGTATGTTTTTGCAAGCTGAAAACAGCTATTTTATCTTGATTCTGCAAACATAAGCCATTACACACGACATATACATGAATATGATAGTTTAAATAATTGAAAACGTTGTTTTGTATGCTTTTGCATGCTTAAAACAGCATTTTTGTCTTGCTTTCACCAACATTAGCTATTATACACGACATAAACATGAATATGACAGTTTAAATACTTGAAAACAGCATTTTGTATGTTTTTGCAAGCTGAAAACAGTTATTTTATTTTGATTTTGCAAACATAAACCATTACACACGACATATACATGAATATGACTTAAAACAGCATTTTTATCTTGCTTTCACCAACATTAGCTATTATAGACGACAGAAACATGAATATGACAGTTTAAATACTTGAAAACAGCATTTTCTATGTTTTTGCAAGCTGAAAACAGCTATTTTATCTTGATTTTGCAAACATAAGCCATTACACACGTCAAATACATGAATATGACAGTTTAAATACTTGAAAACGGTGTTTTGTATGCTTTTGCATGTTTAAAACAGCATTTTTATCTTGCTTTCACCAACATTAGCTATTATATACGACAGAAACATGAATATGACAATTTAAATACTTTAAAACAGCATTTTGTATGTTTTTGCAAGCTGAAATCAGCTATATTATCTAGATTTTGCAAACATAAGCCATTACACACGACATATACATGAATATGACAGTTTAAATACTTGAAAACGGTGTTTTGTATGCTTTTGCATGTTTAAAACAGCATTTTTATCTAGCTTTCACCAACATTAGCTATTATACACGACAGAAACATGAATATGACAGTTTAAATACTTGAAAACAGCATTTTGTATGTTTTTGCAAGCTGAAAACAGATACTTAATATTGATTTTGCAAACCTTAGCCATTACACACGACATATACATAAATATGACAGTTTAAATACTTGAAAACAGCATTTTGTATGTTTTTGCTAGCTGAAAACAGCTATTTTATCTTGATTTTGCAAACATAAGCCATTACACACGACATATACATGAATATGACAGTTTAAATACTTGAAAACTGTGTTTTGTATGCTTTTGCATGCTTAAAACAGCATTTTTATCTTGCTTTCACCAACATTAGCTATTATACACGACAGAAACATGAATATGATAGTTTAAATATTTGAAAACAGCATTTTGTATGTTTTTGCAAGCTGAAAACAGCTATTTTATCTTGATTTTGCAAACATTAGCCATTAACACACGATATATACATGAATATGACAGTTTATATACTTGAAAACTGTGTTTTGTATGCTTTTGCATGCTTAAAACAGCATTTTTATCTTGCTTTTACCAACATTAGCTATTATACACGACAGAAACATGGATATGACAGTTTATATACTTGAAAATGGTGTTTTCTATGCTTTTGCATGCTTAAAACAGCTATTTTATCTTGATTTTGCAAACATTAGCCATTACACACGACATATACATGAATATGACAGTTTAAATACTTTAAAACGGTGTTTTGTATGCTTTTGCATGCTTAAAACATCATTTTTATCTTGCTTTTACCAACATTAGCTATTATACACGACAGAAACATGAATATGACAGTTTAAATACTTGAAAACAGCATTTTGTATGTTTTTGCAAGCTGTAAACAGCTATTTTATTTGATTTTGCAAACATAAGCCATTACACACGATATATACATAAATATGACAGTTTAAATACTTGAAAACGGTGTTTTGTATGCTTTTGCATGCTTAAAACAGCATTTTTATCTTGCTTTCACCAACATTAGCTTTTATACACGACAGAAACATGGATATGACAGTTTAAATACTTGAAAATGGTGTTTTCTATGCTTTTGCATGCTTAAAACAGCTATTTTATCTTGATTTTGCAAACATAAGCCATTACACACGATATATACAAGAATATGACAGTTTAAATACTTGAAAACGGTGTTTTGTATGCTTTTGCATGCCAAAAACAGCATTTTTATCTTGCTTTCACCAACATTAGCTATTATACACGACAGAAACATGGATATGACAGTTTAAATACTTGAAAATGGTGTTTTGTATGCTTTTGCATGCTTAAAACAGCATTTTTATCTTGCTTTCACCAACTTTAGCTATTATACACGACAGAAACATGAATATGACAGTTTAAATACTTGAAAGCAGCATTTTGTATGTTTTTGCAAGCTGAAAATAGCTATTTTATCTTGATTTTGCAAACATAAGCCATTACACACGACATATACATGAATATTACAGTTTAAATACTTGAAAACGGTGTTTTGTATGATTTTGCATGCTTAAAACAGCATTTTTATCTTACTTTCACCAACATTAGCTATTATACACGACAGAAACATGAATATGACAGTTTAAATACTTGAAAACGGTGTTTTGTGTGCTTTTGCATGCTTAAAACAGTATTTTTATCTTGCTTTCACCAACATTAGCTATTATACACGACAGAAACATGAATATGACTGTTTAAATACTTGAAAATAGCATTTTGTATGTTTTTGCAAGCTGAAAACAGCTATTTTATCTTGATTCTGCAAACATAAGCCATTACACACGACATTAACATGAATATGATAGTTTAAATAATTGAAAACGTTGTTTTGTATGCTTTTGCATGCTTAAAACAGCATTTTTGTCTTGCTTTCACCAACATTAGCTATTATACATGACATAAACATGAATATGACAGTTTAAATACTTGAAAACAGCATTTTGTATGTTTTTGCAAGCTGAAAACAGCTATTTTATTTTGATTTTGTAAACATAAGCCATTACACACGACATATACATGAATATGACAGTTTAAATACTTGAAAACGGTGTTTTGTATGCTTTTGCATGCTTAAAACAGTATTTTTATCTTGCTTTCAACAACATTAGCTATTATACACGACAGAAACATGAAATTGACAGTTTAAATACTTGAAAACGGTATTTTGTATGCTTTTGCATGCCTAAAACAGCATTTTTATTTTGCTTTCACCAACATTAGCTATTATACACGACAGAAACATGAATATGACAGTTTAAATACTTGAAAACGGTGTTTTGTATGCTTTTGCATGCTTAAAACAGCATATTTATCTTGCTTTCACCAACATTAGCTATTATACACGACAGAAACATGAATATGATAGTTTAAATACTTGAAAACAGCATTTTGTATGTTTTTGCAAGCTGAAAACAGCTATTTTATCTTGATTCTGCAAACATAAGCCATTGCACACGACATATACATGAATATGACAGTTTAAATAATTGAAAACGGTGTTTTGTATGCTTTTGCATGCTTAAAAAAGCATTTTTGACTTGCTTTCACCAACATTAGCTATTATACACGACATAAACATGAATATGACAGTTTCAATACTTGAAAACAGCATTTTGTATGTTTTTGCAAGCTGAAAACAGCTATTTTATCTTGATTTTGTAAACATAAGCCATTACACACGACATATACATGAATATGACAGTTTAAATACTTGAAAACGGTGTTTTGTATGCTTTTGCATGCTTAAAAGAGCATTTTTATCTTGCTTTCACCAACATTAGCTATTATACATGACAGAAACATGGATATGACAGTTTAAATACTTGAAAATGGTGTTTTCTATGCTTTTGCATGCTTAAAACAGCTATTTTATCTTGATTTTGCAAACATTAGCCATTACACACGACATATACATGAATATGACAGTTTAAATACTTGAAAACGTTCTTTTGTATGCTTTTGCATGCTTAAAACAGCATTTTTATCTTGCTTTTACCAACATTAGCTATTATACACGACAGAAACATGAATATGACAGTTTAAATACTTGAAAACAGCATTTTGTATGTTTTTGCAAGCTGTAAACAGCTATTTTATTTGATTTTGCAAACATAAGCCATTACACACGATATATACATAAATATGACAGTTTAAATACTTGAAAACGGTGTTTTGTATGCTTTTGCATGCTTAAAACAGCATTTTTATCTTGCTTTCACCAACATTAGCTATTATACACGACAGAAACATGGATATGACAGTTTAAATACTTGAAAATGGTGTTTTATATGCTTTTGCATGCTTAAAACAGCTATTTTATCTTGATTTTGCAAACATAAGCCATTACACACGACATATACATGAATATGACAGTTTAAATACTTTAAAACGGTGTTTTGTATGCTTTTGCATGCTTAAAACAGCATTTTTATCTTGCTTTCACCAACATTAGCTATTATACAGGACAGAAACATGAATATGACAGTTTAAATACTTGAAAACGGTGTTTTGTATGCTTTTTCATGCTTAAAACAGCATTTTTATCTTGCTTTCACCAACATTAGCTATTATACACGACAGAAACATGAATATGATAGTTTAAATATTTGAAAACAGCATTTTGTATGTTTTTGCAAGCTGAAAACAGCTATTTTATCTTGATTTTGCAAACATTAGCCATTACACACGACATATACATGAATATGACAGTTTAAATACTTGAAAACGGTGTTTTGTATGCTTTGGATGCTTAAAACAGCATTTTTATCTTGCTTTCACCAACATTAGCTATTATACACGACAGAAACATGGATATGACAGTTTAAATACTTGAAAATGGTGTTTTCTATGCTTTTGCATGCTTAAAACAGCTATTTTATCTTGATTTTGCAAACATAAGCCATTACACACGATATATACAAGAATATGACAGTTTAAATACTTGAAAACGGTGTTTTGTATGCTTTTGCATGCCAAAAACAGCATTTTTATCTTGCTTTCACCAACATTAGCTATTATACACGACAGAAACATGGATATGACAGTTTAAATACTTGAAAATGGTGTTTTGTATGCTTTTGCATGCTTATAACAGCATTTTTATCTTGCTTTCACCAACATTAGCTATTATACACGACAGAAACATGAATATGACAGTTTAAATACTTGAAAGCAGCATTTCGTATGTTTTTGCAAGCTGAAAATAGCTATTTTATCTTGATTTTGCAAACATAAGCCATTACACACGACATATACATGAATATTACAGTTTAAATACTTGAAAACGGTGTTTTGTATGCTTTTGCATGCTTTAAACAGCATTTTTATCTTGCTTTCACCAACATTAGCTATTATACACGACAGAAACATGAATATGACAGTTTAAATACTTGAAAACGGTGTTTTGTATGCTTTTGCATGCTTAAAACATCATTTTTATCTTGCTTTTACCAACATTAGCTATTATACACGACAGAAACATGAATATGACAGTTTAAATACTTGAAAACAGCATTTTGTATGTTTTTGCAAGCTGTAAACAGCTATTTTATTTGATTTTGCAAACATAAGCCATTACACACGATATATACATAAATATGACAGTTTAAATACTTGAAAACGGTGTTTTGTATGCTTTTGCATGCTTAAAACAGCATTTTTATCTTGCTTTCACCAACATTAGCTTTTATACACGACAAAAACATGGATATGACAGTTTAAATACTTGAAAATGGTGTTTTCTATGCTTTTGCATGCTTAAAACAGCTATTTTATCTTGATTTTGCAAACATAAGCCATTACACACGATATATACAAGAATATGACAGTTTAAATACTTGAAAACGGTGTTTTGTATGCTTTTGCATGCCAAAAACAGCATTTTTATCTTGCTTTCACCAACATTAGCTATTATACACGACAGAAACATGGATATGACAGTTTAAATACTTGAAAATGGTGTTTTGTATGCTTTTGCATGCTTAAAACAGCATTTTTATCTTGCTTTCACCAACTTTAGCTATTATACACGACAGAAACATGAATATGACAGTTTAAATACTTGAAAGCAGCATTTTGTATGTTTTTGCAAGCTGAAAATAGCTATTTTATCTTGATTTTGCAAACATAAGCCATTACACACGACATATACATGAATATTACAGTTTAAATACTTGAAAACGGTGTTTTGTATGATTTTGCATGCTTAAAACAGCATTTTTATCTTACTTTCACCAACATTAGCTATTATACACGACAGAAACATGAATATGACAGTTTAAATACTTGAAAACGGTGTTTTGTGTGCTTTTGCATGCTTAAAACAGTATTTTTATCTTGCTTTCACCAACATTAGCTATTATACACGACAGAAACATGAATATGACTGTTTAAATACTTGAAAATAGCATTTTGTATGTTTTTGCAAGCTGAAAACAGCTATTTTATCTTGATTCTGCAAACATAAGCCATTACACTACACATATACATGAATATGACAGTTTAAATAATTGAAAACGTTGTTTTGTATGCTTTTGCATGCTTAAAACAGCATTTTTGTCTTGCTTTTACCAACATTAGCTATTATACATGACATAAACATGAATATGACAGTTTAAATACTTGAAAACAGCATTTTGTATGTTTTTGCAAGCTGAAAACAGCTATTTTATTTTGATTTTGTAAACATAAGCCATTACACACGACATATACATGAATATGACAGTTTAAATACTTGAAAACGGTGTTTTGTATGCTTTTGCATGCTTAAAACAGTATTTTTATCTTGCTTTCAACAACATTAGCTATTATACACGACAGAAACATGAAATTGACAGTTTAAATACTTGAAAACGGTATTTTGTATGCTTTTGCATGCCTAAAACAGCATTTTTATTTTGCTTTCACCAACATTAGCTATTATACACGACAGAAACATGAATATGACAGTTTAAATACTTGAAAACGGTGTTTTGTATGCTTTTGCATGCTTAAAACAGCATATTTATCTTGCTTTCACCAACATTAGCTATTATACACGACAGAAACATGAATATGATAGTTTAAATACTTGAAAACAGCATTTTGTATGTTTTTGCAAGCTGAAAACAGCTATTTTATCTTGATTCTGCAAACATAAGCCATTGCACACGACATATACATGAATATGACAGTTTAAATAATTGAAAACGGTGTTTTGTATGCTTTTGCATGCTTAAAAAAGCATTTTTGACTTGCTTTCACCAACATTAGCTATTATACACGACATAAACATGAATATGACAGTTTCAATACTTGAAAACAGCATTTTGTATGTTTTTGCAAGCTGAAAACAGCTATTTTATCTTGATTTTGTAAACATAAGCCATTACACACGACATATACATGAATATGACAGTTTAAATACTTGAAAACGGTGTTTTGTATGCTTTTGCATGCTTAAAAGAGCATTTTTATCTTGCTTTCACCAACATTAGCTATTATACATGACAGAAACATTAATATGACAGTTTAAATACTTGAAAATGGTGTTTTCTATGCTTTTGCATGCTTAAAACAGCTATTTTATCTTGATTTTGCAAACATTAGCCATTACACACGACATATACATGAATATGACAGTTTAAATACTTGAAAACGTTCTTTTGTATGCTTTTGCATGCTTAAAACAGCATTTTTATCTTGCTTTTACCAACATTAGCTATTATACACGACAGAAACATGAATATGACAGTTTAAATACTTGAAAACAGCATTTTGTATGTTTTTGCAAGCTGTAAACAGCTATTTTATTTGATTTTGCAAACATAAGCCATTACACACGATATATACATAAATATGACAGTTTAAATACTTGAAAACGGTGTTTTGTATGCTTTTGCATGCTTAAAACAGCATTTTTATCTTGCTTTCACCAACATTAGCTATTATACACGACAGAAACATGGATATGACAGTTTAAATACTTGAAAATGGTGTTTTATATGCTTTTGCAGGCTTAAAACAGCTATTTTATCTTGATTTTGTAAACATAAGCCATTACACACGACATATACATGAATATGACAGTTTAAATACTTTAAAACGGTGTTTTGTATGCTTTTGCATGCTTAAAACAGCATTTTTATCTTGCTTTCACCAACATTAGCTATTATACACGACAGAAACATGAATATGACAGTTTAAATACTTGAAAACGGTGTTTTGTATGCTTTTTCATGCTTAAAACAGCATTTTTATCTTGCTTTCACCAACATTAGCTATTATACACGACAGAAACATGAATATGATAGTTTAAATATTTGAAAACAGCATTTTGTATGTTTTTGCAAGCTGAAAACAGCTATTTTATCTTGATTTTGCAAACATTAGCCATTACACACGACATATACATGAATATGACAGTTTAAATACTTGAAAACGGTGTTTTGTATGCTTTTGCATGCTTAAAACAGCATTTTTATCTTGCTTTCACCAACATTAGCTATTATACACGACAGAAACATGGATATGACAGTTTAAATACTTGAAAATGGTGTTTTCTATGCTTTTGCATGCTTAAAACAGCTATTTTATCTTGATTTTGCAAACATAAGCCATTACACACGATATATACAAGAATATGACAGTTTAAATACTTGAAAACGGTGTTTTGTATGCTTTTGCATGCCAAAAACAGCATTTTTATCTTGCTTTCACCAACATTAGCTATTATACACGACAGAAACATGGATATGACAGTTTAAATACTTGAAAATGGTGTTTTGTATGCTTTTGCATGCTTATAACAGCATTTTTATCTTGCTTTCACCAACATTAGCTATTATACACGACAGAAACATGAATTGTTACCCTGTAAAACCGTGGTGGTTATGCAGGCGTAACTTTGCTCCTTGATGGAGGCAGCTAGCTAAATAGATCAGTGGAGATGGGTGTGGGTCGATTTTTGGTTCTAGGAAATCGAAAACAACAGTAATATTAGAGAGGGCGCCACGCGGTCGCTTTACAGCCAGCGGTACCCAACCGCGAAGTTACCAGGAGCAGAAACACTAATCTAGGCGCGCAGGAAGGTAACGGATACAGCGTAAGGAAATGTGGTGTACGAGGAGTGCATCCGCTGCGCAACCGTCAGCAGCAACCAAGATGTTGGAGACCTGTTCAAATAAAAACACGACAAAACAAATAACACTAAATAAATATATATAACAATACCAGCGTGCTCAGTAACTCATCATACTTACCGTGATTTGTGTATCACAGAACGAGATAATAATGATAAAGTAACACTCACTTTGTCACCACTGATTGATTGGGTAGGTTGGGTAAGTTTCCTTACATTCAAACACAGAAAAGTTAAAGTAAAAATATTTACTGCGTTGATGAAAATGTAATAAACAAAAAATAAACAAAAGAAACTACGCACTGTGTAGGGGTGACGCGAGGAAGAACAGCCAAAGCTGCTTTGAGTAAATGACGTGAATGAAATACCGTAACGTTTATACACTGCCCGCAAATAAAGTACAAAAGTTCTAAAACATAAGACCCTAGGTCGATCGACGTCGGTTTACAACAATGGGGTTGAGCGTATAAGACGTATAAGAACAATAAAACAATTCTCGGATTACCCCAGACAAGGCGTTGCGAAATCAACAGTAAATAATAATTGAAATTATAATAATTGAAATTACAATAATTTATAAATGAAAATGTTTAATTTACATAAAGCAACATGTAATAATATTAATAACTAAACCAATCAAAGTGTTTCTGATAATAATTAAAACTGATAGAATAAATGAGACAACAATCGTAAAAACTGACCAATCTCCATCGGCAACAATGAGATGGCAAATGGTTGCACAAATACACAAAATCAGGGCGATAAAATTCGCGGGAGAAATAACAAGTAGCTAACAGTTATAATAATTCACTTAGCTGTACGACGAGCCACTACTGGCCGCTGGAGTACCCCTTGCCCCTCGCTCCGCGCTCTTATGGACCGCCAATATCTGGATCACTGGATCTGGCTCGCGGCGGGTGCACTTTGGCGGTCTGGGCTGAGACGCAGGACACCGAAGGCTGTTGGTCGGGTACCAAGGAAGCTAGGTATGCGCTGCCTGAGTTTGAGCGCACTCACGAGGCGTGAAGGTGGAACAATGGCGGTCGCCGACCGTTTATTTTAAATCCTCAACAACTGAGTTATTCCGGAGAGTGCAAACGAAATATCACACAAACACTGCTCCCGAAACTACGTTTGGTGATTACCCAAGATCCCCAAAACTGGGTATTGCAGAAACAATATTAGTAAACAACCAAAACTTATAAACGACGGTACGACTTCAACTGTTCTCGCTTCGTGTCTTTCTTTCTCAACTTCCCACTGACTTGTGTAAAATTTTTAATTTTAAGAAAGAGAGTCATGGACAAGGACAGCTATACGAATTTAAGAAGAAAACAAAGAAAGTGTCAGAACACTAGCGACAAACAATAAAAACAGCAACTAAAGGCATGTATACAATGCATAATCTCGCAGAAAAGGCAGGCAAACAAGGGAATTAAATGTGAAAGGTAGTTTAAGGGTTATTATTAATAATCGAGGATGTACTGTAGTTTATGTTTATAACGAGAATAAAGGTCTAAATATTTAAACTAAGTTTTATCAAATACGCAGCGCTATAGCTGCGCCTTTACACACTAATGACGCCTGCGCGTTTAAACAATTCTAAAGTGTCAACAAGATATCAACAAATAAGTCCTTGGAGGGAAAAAGGGAAATAATTCGAATATGTGGCAACTAAAGCACGGCAATAAATCAAATTTAACTATGTAAATCATTACAGGTAAGTGTAAAATCAGAAATTATTAAGTTACATTGATCAATTCTTTAACTACACAATTTTTCTTTTAGGTTAGTAGAGGAAAGGAAACCAATAAATTAATGAGAAAGGATCTAAGGATATGAACAAAAAAAAAGGAATGGGATACGAAACTGACACGTAACAAATCCCCCTTCTACTTCCTTGAGGTTTAATTCCGAAGGAATTAAATCTCACAACGAGACGCGAAAAAGGAAGAAGAATAGTCGCTCACGAGAAATATAGAATTGTATTGCACTTAAACAACAAGAACTGGAAGTGAATTAAGAGGTAAGAAAGAACAAAACATATATTATATCAATGGAACCATAATTAAAATAAATTATTTGCATCTTCTGCAGAGTTTCGATCTGGCCCAGGCTTTAAATCTTTCACATGCCAAGTCCCACATAAACTTCCGTCGTTATCCTCCAGTTCATAAACGTAATTCGAGACTTTCTTACGCACTTTAAAAGGTCCAACGTATTTAGCTGCAAGCTTACTTGCATAGTTCTCGGCAGCATTTGATAATTTAAAGTTCCTTCGCCAGACGACCTGTCCTACAACATATTCCACGGGTCGACGTCGAAGATCATAACGGACTTTACTTCGAGCGTGAGCCTGATCTAAACGTTTTCGTATTTCGGTGCAGATCTTGACTAACTGAGCAGGCTTTTTCTCTTTCACATCGCCGCGGTCTACATCGATCGTGCCATCCTGATTCACGGCGTCTATCACGTAATCCGTGCCTGTCAAAATTTGCTCTCGTCCGAAATTGGCAAAGTAAGGGGTGCAACCGGTAGCTTCATGTACTTGGGTGCGTATGGCGCAGCTAACCGAAGGCAAGTATAGATCCCACTTTTTTTGGTTTTCATTAACGTAAGACGACAGCATTGTTTTTACCACCCTATTTACCCGTTCCGTGGGGTTGTTCTGCGCGTGGTACAGAGCATTAAACAATATGGTAACTCCATACTTTGCACACATCTGACGGAAAACTTCACTCCGATATTGCACTCCATTGTCGCAGATTAGATATTGTGGAACGCCAAATAAAAGGAAAACATCATTTTCGATGCGTTGGATAACTGCTTGACTAGTGGCACTCCGCAAAGGAAAGGTAAGCACGAATTTGCTAAAATAATCGCAAACTAATAAGATATACCGAAAATTTTTAGAACTGGGAGGAAGTGGACCAATTAAATCCGTGCTAATTAATTGAAATGGCCGGAAAACTCGAGGACGTGAACCCATCAAACCCGGAGTACTTTTCTGCTCAACTTTATGTTCCGCGCACACCACACAACGGTTTACATAAGCCTTCACGTCGTCCATCATTTTCGGCCAATAATAACGTGTACGCAGCCTGTGGTAGGTTTTATTTATTCCAGGGTGACCGGAAACTGGTGAATCATGGACTATTTTTAGGATTTGACGCCGTTGCTCTTGAGGAATGATACGTTTCCATGAATCTTGTTCGTCCATTAAATTTGAAGCAGAAGAACGAACATACTTAAACAACACGTTACCTTCGACTCTCCAAGCAGGAAATTTGTGTGGCTTGTCTACCACATGACTCAACATCTTGTTGTACCAGGTGTCGGTGACAGTTTGGGCTGCCAAAGGGGCAATGAAAGCACTTTCAACAGATGGAACGGATCTGGATAGGCAATCAGGTACGACATTTTCTTTACCTCTTCTATGCACTATGTCAAACTCATATTGTTGCAGCTTGACGCTCCAACGGCACAGTCTGCCTGACGGATCCTTTAAGTTGTTGAGCCATACTAAAGAGTGGTGATCCGTCACTACCGTAAAATGCGTGCCTTCTAAATATGGACGCAGTTTTTCCAGGGCCCACACAACTGCCAAGCATTCCCTTTCTGTCGTCGTATAGTTCTTTTCATTTCTTGTCAACGATCTGCTGAGAAAACACACGACTCGCTCGCCATCATCGAAGACTTGCGAGAGAACGGCTCCTAACCCAAAACCACTGGCGTCGGTTTGGACGGTAAATGGACGAGAAAAGTCAGGACATGACAAAATAGGAGCCGTAACCAGACACTCTTTTAATCTATTAAAAGCTTCCTGACATTCTCCAGTCCAATGCCATTTATTTTTCCGTTTCAACAAACTAGTGAGTGGAGAACTTATAGAAGAGAAGTCCTTCACAAACCGACGGTACCATGATGCCATCCCCAAGAAGCTTCTCACGTCAGATACACAGGTGGGTGTCGGGATATTTAATATCGCACTCACCTTATCCGGGTCTACCCTTAATCCCTGCTTATCAACCACATAACCCAAGTAACGTAATTCAGGGCGGCAGAACTTACATTTCTCCCGACTTAAGGTGAGGCCCGCAGCCGAAACACGTTCAAAAATCTTTTTCAAAACGTCTAAATGGTGTTCAAAACTGTCTGAGATGACGATGACGTCATCTAAATAAACAAAAACATAAGGTTCAAGGTCGGGCCCTAACACGCGATCAATGAGTCTTTGCCACGTAGCCGGCGCGTTCGTAAGGCCAAATGGCATACGTTTAAACTGAAAGAGACCTCTATTTGGCACTGTAAAAGCTGTATATTCACGGCTACTTTCACTCATCGGTATTTGCCAATATGCCGATTTAATATCCAGCGAGCTCAAAAACTTGGCACCTCGCAACCGATCTAAAATACTTGACACGTATGGAATCGGGTATGCATCTTTTTTCGTAACTTTGTTGACTTTTCTAAAGTCAACGCAGAACCGAAAGTCGCCATCTTTTTTTGGAACCATGAGTATTGGGGAAGCCCATGGGCTTGAAGAAGGTTCAATAATATCATCTGCCAGCATTTGATCTAGTTCCTTGTCAATATGACGTTGCATGGCCGGAGAAACAGGGTAGTAACGCTGTTTGATCGGTTCCGAATCTGTCACAATTTTGTGTTCGACCAAGGTGGTGCACCCGATTTTTCTACTAGTCGTATTCCAATAACTCTCTATCAGGACACTTAACTGTTTCTGCTGCTCTGACGACAACTCTGACATCATACCGTTTTCAATGTTCACCGAAGATACTGCCGAAAAATTCCACACATCGTTACGAAGATCGGGCACGATGCCCATCGTACACCAAAAATCCATACCCAAAATAATAGACGTGGTGACGTTTGGAACAACTAAAAACTTAATCAATTTAATTTGATTCATCAGACGAACTGGCACCGTTATAGACCCTAAGCTGGAACATTCTTTACCATCCGCTACTCTGCAGACAGGAGCATCTTTTTCGTCAAGTGTTAATCCCATGAGCATCAAAATTTCCCAACCATTCTTACCTAAGATTGACCTACTAGCTCCCGAATCAAGAAGACCTAAAAACTTATGCTCGAATATTGAAATTTGCAGGTATGGACGTTGATCATCACCCAAGTGCGAAATGATGAAATTGACAACTGCTAAATTCCGCTCATACTCGACTTGTTTGGCCGAAAGAGGAGTAACGGAAGACACAACCCGGCCATCTAGTGCCTCCCTTGACCGTTTCCCGAGCACCGTGGGCAGTTTCGCAAAATAACGCCAGCTCTACCACAACCAAAACAATGCTGACGAAAAGGTTCGGTGCATTCTTGTGCCTTATGACCTACACAGCGACAATTCCAACAAGTAAAGACTCTTTTTGGAGCCGAAGAAGAGGGAACTTCAGTGGCATGGACTGGGGCTGCTCGAGCACGTCCATGATAGGCTAAATCTGGTTCTAATAAATTTTTCCGATTACTTGGCGGAGGAGTAAACTTTTCAGCCATCAGTCGGTTAACTTCCAGCTGTTTACAGACACGAAGAAGCTTCTCAACAGACTCAACTGGTTCCAATCCAATGCCCTGGATTAAATATGGCAGAATGTTGCGACGCAATACTTGCAACTTCTCATTTTCCGATGGTGATGCTGGTAGTCTGCTAAAAAGATTAGCCATGCAGGACACATAAGTGCCGATGGGTTCGTCTGCGCCCTGCGTACGATTACGAATCTCGTTCCAAAGGTCCGCCTCATAGTCAAAAGGCTCATATTCCTCACGCACCAGCTTCACAAAATCCCTCCAATTTTTAATTTGACTACGTACTGACCTATACCAAATGAGAGCTCGACCTTTCAGCAGTTCAATAATGGAATCACATAATTCGCTCTCAGACGCCATGCGAGATATCCGATAGTCTTCAATACGTTCGAGAAATGCATTGACGCTTATCTCACCCTCCCCAGAGAAAGATATATCCCATCTTGCTATTGGAATTTGTTTTCTAGCTACTACTGGCTCTGGAGGTACTTCATGTTTAGGTTCTTTGAGTTGATCATCAGCTGTGTCTGCGATCTCCATAAGTTTATCTTCCGCTTCCTGAATGCGATTCTGTAACTGCGCAACAGCTGCTGTAACGTCGGCATTATCACTATGAATTCTAGCCAATCTGGAGATAAGATGTTGCATTTTAGTGGTAATCTTAAGAAAGGCAACACTTGTCGACGTGCCGGAAAACTCGTCAATTAGTCCCTGCAAAAAAATAATCTTTTCCGTACATATATCCACTTCGGTGTTAGAATCAAGTGGGATAGCCGGAGTATTCGGAAGGTCTTCTATATCCTCGGTGGCAAGCCGTTTCAGCAGTTCTTTCCGTAGGCTCATAACCGTCTGACGATTACTATTAGCAACTCCTCGAACCCTAAGTTCGTATTCTAGTTCGTCTTTCAATAAGCGGTTTGGTTCCATAATAAAGACAAGAGAAAATAAAGCATAAAAACAAAAATTTATTATAACAATCCAAGACAATCTATGTATCTACCCTAATATTTATCAACAGAAAAGAGAAGTAAAAACAGGCCTCGTAGTTGGTCGTCAAATTTGTTAGGTTGTCCCACGTTTAGGGCGCCAATTTGTTACCCTGTAAAACCGTGGTGGTTATGCAGGCGTAACTTTGCTCCTTGATGGAGGCAGCTAGCTAAATAGATCAGTGGAGATGGGTGTGGGTCGATTTTTGGTTCTAGGAAATCGAAAACAACAGTAATATTAGAGAGGGCGCCACGCGGTCGCTTTACAGCCAGCGGTACCCAACCGCGAAGGTACCAGGAGCAGAAACACTAATCTAGGCGCGCAGGAAGGTAACGGATACAGCGTAAGGAAATGTGGTGTACGAGGAGTGCATCCGCTGCGCAACCGTCAGCAGCAACCAAGATGTTGGAGACCTGTTCAAATAAAAACACGACAAAACAAATAACACTAAATAAATATATATAACAATACCAGCGTGCTCAGTAACTCATCATACTTACCGTGATTTGTGTATCACAGAACGAGATAATAATGATAAAGTAACACTCACTTTGTCACCACTGATTGATTGGGTAGGTTGGGTAAGTTTCCTTACATTCAAACACAGAAAAGTTAAAGTAAAAATATTTACTGCGTTGATGAAAATGTAATAAACAAAAAATAAACAAAAGAAACTACGCACTGTGTAGGGGTGACGCGAGGAAGAACAGCCAAAGCTGCTTTGAGTAAATGACGTGAATGAAATACCGTAACGTTTATACACTGCCCGCAAATAAAGTACAAAAGTTCTAAAACATAAGACCCTAGGTCGATCGACGTCGGTTTACAACAATGGGGTTGAGCGTATAAGACGTATAAGAACAATAAAACAATTCTCGGATTACCCCAGACAAGGCGTTGCGAAATCAACAGTAAATAATAATTGAAATTATAATAATTGAAATTACAATAATTTATAAATGAAAATGTTTAATTTACATAAAGCAACATGTAATAATATTAATAACTAAACCAATCAAAGTGTTTCTGATAATAATTAAAACTGATAGAATAAATGAGACAACAATCGTAAAAACTGACCAATCTCCATCGGCAACAATGAGATGGCAAATGGTTGCACAAATACACAAAATCAGGGCGATAAAATTCGCGGGAGAAATAACAAGTAGCTAACAGTTATAATAATTCACTTAGCTGTACGACGAGCCACTACTGGCCGCTGGAGTACCCCTTGCCCCTCGCTCCGCGCTCTTATGGGCCGCCAATATCTGGATCACTGGATCTGGCTCGCGGCGGGTGCACTTTGGCGGTCTGGGCTGAGACGCAGGACACCGAAGGCTGTTGGTCGGGTACCAAGGAAGCTAGGTATGCGCTGCCTGAGTTTGAGCGCACTCACGAGGCGTGAAGGTGGAACAATGGCGGTCGCCGACCGTTTATTTTAAATCCTCAACAACTGAGTTATTCCGGAGAGTGCAAACGAAATATCACACAAACACTGCTCCCGAAACTACGTTTGGTGATTACCCAAGATCCCCAAAACTGGGTATTGCAGAAACAATATTAGTAAACAACCAAAACTTATAAACGACGGTACGACTTCAACTGTTCTCGCTTCGTGTCTTTCTTTCTCAACTTCCCACTGACTTGTGTAAAATTTTTAATTTTAAGAAAGAGAGTCATGGACAAGGACAGCTATACGAATTTAAGAAGAAAACAAAGAAAGTGTCAGAACACTAGCGACAAACAATAAAAACAGCAACTAAAGGCATGTATACAATGCATAATCTCGCAGAAAAGGCAGGCAAACAAGGGAATTAAATGTGAAAGGTAGTTTAAGGGTTATTATTAATAATCGAGGATGTACTGTAGTTTATGTTTATAACGAGAATAAAGGTCTAAATATTTAAACTAAGTTTTATCAAATACGCAGCGCTATAGCTGCGCCTTTACACACTAATGACGCCTGCGCGTTTAAACAATTCTAAAGTGTCAACAAGATATCAACAAATAAGTCCTTGGAGGGAAAAAGGGAAATAATTCGAATATGTGGCAACTAAAGCACGGCAATAAATCAAATTTAACTATGTAAATCATTACAGGTAAGTGTAAAATCAGAAATTATTAAGTTACATTGATCAATTCTTTAACTACACAATTTTTCTTTTAGGTTAGTAGAGGAAAGGAAACCAATAAATTAATGAGAAAGGATCTAAGGATATGAACAAAAAAAAAGGAATGGGATACGAAACTGACACGTAACAGAATATGACAGTTTAAATACTTGAAAGCAGCATTTTGTATGTTTTTGCAAGCTGAAAACAGCTATTTTATCTTGATTCTGCAAACATAAGCCATTACACACGACATATACATGAATATGATAGTTTAAATAATTGAAAACGTTGTTTTGTATGCTTTTGCATGCTTAAAACAGCATTTTTGTCTTGCTTTCACTAACATTAGCTATTATACATGACATAAACATGAATATGACAGTTTAAATACTTGAAAACAGCATTTTGTATGTTTTTGCAAGCTGAAAACAGCTATTTTATTTTGATTTTGTAAACATAAGCCATTACACACGACATATACATTAATATGACAGTTTAAATACTTGAAAACGGTGTTTTGTATGCTTTTGCATGCTTAAAACAGTATTTTTATCTTGCTTTCAACAACATTAGCTATTATACACGACAGAAACATGAAATTGACAGTTTAAATACTTGAAAACGGTATTTTGTATGCTTTTGCATGCCTAAAACAGCATTTTTATTTTGCTTTCACCAACATTAGCTATTATACACGACAGAAACATGAATATGACAGTTTAAATACTTGAAAACGGTGTTTTGTATGCTTTTGCATGCTTAAAACAGCATATTTATCTTGCTTTCACCAACATTAGCTATTATACACGACAGAAACATGAATATGATAGTTTAAATACTTGAAAACAGCATTTTGTATGTTTTTGCAAGCTGAAAACAGCTATTTTATCTTGATTCTGCAAACATAAGCCATTGCACACGACATATACATGAATATGACAGTTTAAATAATTGAAAACGGTGTTTTGTATGCTTTTGCATGCTTAAAAAAGCATTTTTGACTTGCTTTCACCAAAATTAGCTATTATACACGACATAAACATGAATATGACAGTTTCAATACTTGAAAACAGCATTTTGTATGTTTTTGCAAGCTGAAAACAGCTATTTTATCTTGATTTTGTAAACATAAGCCATTACACACGACATATACATGAATATGACAGTTTAAATACTTGAAAACGGTGTTTTGTATGCTTTTGCATGCTTAAAAGAGCATTTTTATCTTGCTTTCACCAACATTAGCTATTATACATGACAGAAACATGGATATGACAGTTTAAATACTTGAAAATGGTGTTTTCTATGCTTTTGCATGCTTAAAACAGCTATTTTATCTTGATTTTGCAAACATTAGCCATTACACACGACATATACATGAATATGACAGTTTAAATACTTGAAAACGTTCTTTTGTATGCTTTTGCATGCTTAAAACAGCATTTTTATCTTGCTTTTACCAACATTAGCTATTATACACGACAGAAACATGAATATGACAGTTTAAATACTTGAAAACAGCATTTTGTATGTTTTTGCAAGCTGTAAACAGCTATTTTATTTGATTTTGCAAACATAAGCCATTACACACGATATATACATAAATATGACAGTTTAAATACTTGAAAACGGTGTTTTGTATGCTTTTGCATGCTTAAAACAGCATTTTTATCTTGCTTTCACCAACATTAGCTATTATACACGACAGAAACATGGATATGACAGTTTAAATACTTGAAAATGGTGTTTTATATGCTTTTGCAGGCTTAAAACAGCTATTTTATCTTGATTTTGTAAACATAAGCCATTACACACGACATATACATGAATATGACAGTTTAAATACTTTAAAACGGTGTTTTGTATGCTTTTGCATGCTTAAAACAGCATTTTTATCTTGCTTTCACCAACATTAGCTATTATACACGACAGAAACATGAATATGACAGTTTAAATACTTAAAAACGGTGTTTTGTATGCTTTTACATGCTTAAAACAGCATTTTTATCTTGCTTTCACCAACATTAGCTATTATACACGACAGAAACATGAATATGATAGTTTAAATATTTGAAAACAGCATTTTGTATGTTTTTGCAAGCTGAAAACAGCTATTTTATCTTGATTTTGCAAACATTAGCCATTACACACGACATATACATGAATATGACAGTTTAAATACTTGAAAACGGTGTTTTGTATGCTTTTGCATGCTTAAAACAGCATTTTTATCTTGCTTTCACCAACATTAGCTATTATACACGACAGAAACATGGATATGACAGTTTAAATACTTGAAAATGGTGTTTTCTATGCTTTTGCATGCTTAAAACAGCTATTTTATCTTGATTTTGCAAACATAAGCCATTACACACGATATATACAAGAATATGACAGTTTAAATACTTGAAAACGGTGTTTTGTATGCTTTTGCATGCCAAAAACAGCATTTTTATCTTGCTTTCACCAACATTAGCTATTATACACGACAGAAACATGGATATGACAGTTTAAATACTTGAAAATGGTGTTTTGTATGCTTTTGCATGCTTATAACAGCATTTTTATCTTGCTTTCACCAACATTAGCTATTATACACGACAGAAACATGAATATGACAGTTTAAATACTTGAAAGCAGCATTTTGTATGTTTTTGCAAGCTGAAAACAGCTTTTTTATCTTGATTCTGCAAACATAAGCCATTACACACGACATATACATGAATATGATAGTTTAAATAATTGAAAACGTTGTTTTGTATGCTTTTGCATGCTTAAAACAGCATTTTTGTCTTGCTTTCACTAACATTAGCTATTATACATGACATAAACATGAATATGACAGTTTAAATACTTGAAAACAGCATTTTGTATGTTTTTGCAAGCTGAAAACAGCTATTTTATTTTGATTTTGTAAACATAAGCCATTACACACGACATATACATTAATATGACAGTTTAAATACTTGAAAACGGTGTTTTGTATGCTTTTGCATGCTTAAAACAGTATTTTTATCTTGCTTTCAACAACATTAGCTATTATACACGACAGAAACATGAAATTGACAGTTTAAATACTTGAAAACGGTATTTTGTATGCTTTTGCATGCCTAAAACAGCATTTTTATTTTGCTTTCACCAACATTAGCTATTATACACGACAGAAACATGAATATGACAGTTTAAATACTTGAAAACGGTGTTTTGTATGCTTTTGCATGCTTAAAACAGCATATTTATCTTGCTTTCACCAACATTAGCTATTATACACGACAGAAACATGAATATGATAGTTTAAATACTTGAAAACAGCATTTTGTATGTTTTTGCAAGCTGAAAACAGCTATTTTATCTTGATTCTGCAAACATAAGCCATTGCACACGACATATACATGAATATGACAGTTTAAATAATTGAAAACGGTGTTTTGTATGCTTTTGCATGCTTAAAAAAGCATTTTTGACTTGCTTTCACCAAAATTAGCTATTATACACGACATAAACATGAATATGACAGTTTCAATACTTGAAAACAGCATTTTGTATGTTTTTGCAAGCTGAAAACAGCTATTTTATCTTGATTTTGTAAACATAAGCCATTACACACGACATATACATGAATATGACAGTTTAAATACTTGAAAACGGTGTTTTGTATGCTTTTGCATGCTTAAAAGAGCATTTTTATCTTGCTTTCACCAACATTAGCTATTATACATGACAGAAACATGGATATGACAGTTTAAATACTTGAAAATGGTGTTTTCTATGCTTTTGCATGCTTAAAACAGCTATTTTATCTTGATTTTGCAAACATTAGCCATTACACACGACATATACATGAATATGACAGTTTAAATACTTGAAAACGTTCTTTTGTATGCTTTTGCATGCTTAAAACAGCATTTTTATCTTGCTTTTACCAACATTAGCTATTATACACGACAGAAACATGAATATGACAGTTTAAATACTTGAAAACAGCATTTTGTATGTTTTTGCAAGCTGTAAACAGCTATTTTATTTGATTTTGCAAACATAAGCCATTACACACGATATATACATAAATATGACAGTTTAAATACTTGAAAACGGTGTTTTGTATGCTTTTGCATGCTTAAAACAGCATTTTTATCTTGCTTTCACCAACATTAGCTATTATACACGACAGAAACATGGATATGACAGTTTAAATACTTGAAAATGGTGTTTTTATGCTTTTGCATGCTTAAAACAGCTATTTTATCTTGATTTTGCAAACATAAGCCATTACACACGACATATACATGAATATGACAGTTTAAATACTTTAAAACGGTGTTTTGTATGCTTTTGCATGCTTAAAACAGCATTTTTATCTTGCTTTCACCAACATTAGCTATTATACACGACAGAAACATGAATATGACAGTTTAAATACTTGAAAACGGTGTTTTGTATGCTTTTACATGCTTAAAACAGCATTTTTATCTTGCTTTCACCAACATTAGCTATTATACACGACAGAAACATGAATATGATAGTTTAAATATTTGAAAACAGCATTTTGTATGTTTTTGCAAGCTGAAAACAGCTATTTTATCTTGATTTTGCAAACATTAGCCATTACACACGACATATACATGAATATGACAGTTTAAATACTTGAAAACGGTGTTTTGTATGCTTTTGCATGCTTAAAACAGCATTTTTATCTTGCTTTCACCAACATTAGCTATTATACACGACAGAAACATGGATATGACAGTTTAAATACTTGAAAATGGTGTTTTCTATGCTTTTGCATGCTTAAAACAGCTATTTTATCTTGATTTTGCAAACATAAGCCATTACACACGATATATACAAGAATATGACAGTTTAAATACTTGAAAACGGTGTTTTGTATGCTTTTGCATGCCAAAAACAGCATTTTTATCTTGCTTTCACCAACATTAGCTATTATACACGACAGAAACATGGATATGACAGTTTAAAATACTTGAAAATGGTGTTTTGTATGCTTTTGCATGCTTATAACAGCATTTTTATCTTGCTTTCACCAACATTAGCTATTATACACGACAGAAACATGAATATTACAGTTTAAATACTTGAAAGCAGCATTTTGTATGTTTTTGCAAGCTGAAAATAGCTATTTTATCTTGATTTTGCAAATATAAGCCATTACACACGACATATACATGAATATTACAGTTTAAATACTTGAAAACGGTGTTTTGTATGCTTTTGCATGCTTTAAACAGCATTTTTATCTTGCTTTCACCAACATTAGCTATTATACACGACAGAAACATGAATATGACAGTTTAAATACTTGAAAACGGTGTTTTGTATGCTTTTGCATGCTTAAAACAGTATTTTTATCTTGCTTTCACCAACATTAGCTATTATACACGACAGAAACATGAATATGACTGTTTAAATACTTGAAAATAGCATTTTGTATGTTTTTGCAAGCTGAAAACAGCTATTTTATCTTGATTCTGCAAACATAAGCCATTACACACGACATATACATGAATATGATAGTTTAAATAATTGAAAACGTTGTTTTGTATGCTTTTGCATGCTTAAAACAGCATTTTTGTCTTGCTTTCACCAACATTAGCTATTATACACGACATAAACATGAATATGACAGTTTAAATACTTGAAAACAGCATTTTGTATGTTTTTGCAAGCTGAAAACAGTTATTTTATTTTGATTTTGCAAACATAAACCATTACACACGACATATACATGAATATGACTTAAAACAGCATTTTTATCTTGCTTTCACCAACATTAGCTATTATAAACGACAGAAACATGAATATGACAGTTTAAATACTTGAAAACAGCATTTTCTATGTTTTTGCAAGCTGAAAACAGCTATTTTATCTTGATTTTGCAAACATAAGCCATTACACACGTCATATACATGAATATGACAGTTTAAATACTTGAAAACGGTGTTTTGTATGCTTTTGCATGTTTAAAACAGCATTTTTATCTTGCTTTCACCAACATTAGCTATTATATACGACAGAAACATGAATATGACAATTTAAATACTTTAAAACAGCATTTTGTATGTTTTTGCAAGCTGAAATCAGCTATATTATCTAGATTTTGCAAACATAAGCCATTACACACGACATATACATGAATATGACAGTTTAAATACTTGAAAACGGTGTTTGGTATGCTTTTGCATGTTTAAAACAGCATTTTTATCTAGCTTTCACCAACATTAGCTATTATACACGACAGAAACATGAATATGACAGTTTACATACTTGAAAACAGCATTTTGTATGTTTTTGCAAGCTGAAAACAGATACTTTATATTGATTTTGCAAACCTTAGCCATTACACACGACATATACATAAATATGACAGTTTAAATACTTGAAAACAGCATTTTGTATGTTTTTGCTAGCTGAAAACAGCTATTTTATCTTGATTTTGCAAACATAAGCCATTACACACGACATATACATGAATATGACAGTTTAAATACTTAAAACTGTGTTTTGTATGCTTTTGCATGCTTAAAACAGCATTTTTATCTTGCTTTCACCAACATTAGCTATTATACACGACAGAAACATGAATATGATAGTTTAAATATTTGAAAACAGCATTTTGTATGTTTTTACAAGCTGAAAACAGCTATTTTATCTTGATTTTGCAAACATTAGCCATTACACACGATATATACATGAATATGACAGTTTATGTACTTGAAAACTGTGTTTTGTATGCTTTTGCATGCTTAAAACAGCTATTTTATCTTGATTTTGCAAACATTAGCCATTACACACGACATATACATGAATATGACAGTTTAAATACTTTAAAACGGTGTTTTGTATGCTTTTGCATGCTTAAAACATCATTTTTATCTTGCTTTTACCAACATTAGCTATTTACACAACAGAAACATGAATATGACAGTTCAAATACTTGAAAACATCATTTTGTATGTTTTTGCAAGCTGAAAACAGTTATTTTATTTTGATTTTGCAAACATAAACCATTACACACGACATATACATGAATATGACTTAAAACAGCATTTTTATCTTGCTTTCACCAACATTAGCTATTATATACGACAGAAACATGAGTATGACAATTTAAATAATTTAAAACAGCATTTTGTATGTTTTTGCAAGCTGAAAACAGCTATATTATCTAGATTTTGCAAACATAAGCCATTACACACGATATATACATGAATATGACAGTTTATATACTTGAAAACGGTGTTTTGTATGCTTTTGCATGCTTAAAACAGCATTTTTATCTTGCTTTTACCAACATTAGCTATTATACACGACAGAAACATGAATATGACAGTTTAAATACTTGAAAACAGCATTTTGTAAGTTTTTGCAAGCTGTAAATAGCTATTTTATTTAATTTTTCAAACATTAACCATTACACACGACATATACATAAATATGACAGTTTAAATACTTAAAAACGGTGTTTTGTATGCTTCTGCATGCTTAAAACAACATTTTTGTCTTGCTTTCACCAACATTAGCTATTATACACGACAGAAACATGAATATGACAGTTTAAATACTTAAAAACGGTGTTTTGTATGCTTTTGCATGCTTAAAACAGCATATTTATCTTGCTTTCACCAACATTAGCTATTATACACGACAGAAACATGAATATGACAGTTTAAATACTTGAAAACAGCATTTTGTATGTTTTTGCAAGCTGAAAACAGCTATTTTATCTTGATTCTGCAAACATAAGCCATTACACACAACATATACATAAATATGACAGTTTAAATACTTAAAAACGGTGTTTTGTATGCTTCTGCATGCTTAATACAGCATTTTTATCTAGCTTTCACCAACATTAGCTATTATACACGACACAAACATGAATATGACAGTTTAAATACTTGAAAACAGCATTTTGTATGTTTTTGCAAGCTGAAAACAGATACTTTATCTTGATTTTGCAAACCTTAGCCATACACACGACATATACATGAATATGACAGTTTAAATACTTAAAAACGGTGTTTTGTATGCTTTTGCATGCTTAATATAGCATTTTTATCTTGCTTTCACCAACATTAGCTATTATACACGACAGAAACATGAATATGACAGTTTAAATACTTGAAAACTATGTTTTGTATGCTTTTGCATGCTTAAAACAGCATTTTTATATTGCTTTTACCAACATTAGCTATTATACACGACAGAAACATTAATATGACAGTTTAAATACTTGAAAACAACATTTTGTAAGTTTTTGCTAGCTGAAAACAGCTATTTTATCTTGATTTTGCAAACATAAGCCATTACACACAACATATACATGAATATGACAGTATAAATACTTGAAAACGGTGTTTTGTATGCTTTTGAATGCCTAAAACAGCATTTTTATTTTGCTTTTACCAACATTAGCTATTATACACGACAGAAACATGAATATGACAGTTTAAATACTTGAAAACGGTGTTTTGTATGCTTTTGCATGCTTAAAACAGCATATTTGTCTTGCTTTCACCAACATTAGCTATTATACACGACAGAAACATGAATATGACAGTTTAAATACTTGAAAACAGCATTTTGTATGTTTTTGCAAGCTGAAAACAGCTATTTTATCTTGATTCTGCAAACATAAGCCATTACACACGACATATACATGAATATGACAGTTTAAATAATTGAAAACGGTGTTTTATATGCTTTTGCATGCTTAAAAAAGCATTTTGTCTTGCTTTCACCAACATTAGCTATTATACACGACACAAACATGAATATGACAGTTTAAATACTTGAAAATGGTGTTTTTGTATGCTTTTGCATGCTTTAGAACAGCATTTTTATCTTGCTTTCACCAACATTAGCTATTATACACGACAGAAACATGAATATGATAGTTTAAATACTTGAAAACAGCATTTTGTATGTTTTTGCAAGCTGAAAACTGATACTTTATCTTGATTTTGCAAACCTTAGCCATTACACACGACATATACATGAATATGACGGTTTAAATACTTAAAAACGGTGTTTTGTATGCTTTTGCATGCTTAAAACAGCATTTTTATCTTGCTTTCACCAACATTTGCTATTATACACGACAGAAACATGAATATGACAATTTAAATACTTGAAAACAGCATTTTGTATGTTTTTGCAAGCTGAAAACAGCTATATTATCTAGATTTTGCAAACTTAAGCCATTACACACGACATATACATGAATATGACAGTTTAAATACTTGAAAACGGTGTTTTGTATGCTTTTGTATGCTTAAAACAGCATTTTTATATTGCTTTCGCCAACATTAGCTATTATACACGACAGAAACATGAATATGACACTTTAAATACT
>CAWWDY010002508.1:0-57723 GCA_963942605.1 Poecilus cupreus
TTTGAATAGTTCAAAACAGCGTTATTTTATGTTTTTGCAAGTTTAAAACAGCAATTTTATCGTCATTTCTCATAAATCGCCGTTTCACACGAAAGAAACATGAATTTGTCAGTTTGAATAGTTCAAAACAGCGTTTTTCTATGTTTTTGCAAGTTTATAACAGCAATTTTATAGTAATTTCTCATAAATCGCCGTTTCGCACGGAAGAAACATGAATTTGTCAGTTTGAGTAGTTCAAAACAGCGTTTTTCTATGTTTTTGCAAGTTTAAAACAGCAATTTTATTGTCATTTCTCATAAATCGCCGTTTCACACGAAAGAAACATGAATTTGTCAGTTTGAATAGTTCAAAACAGCGTTTTTCTATGTTTTTGCAAGTTTAAAACAGCAATTTTATTGTAATTTCTCATAAATCGCCATTCGCACGGAATAAACATGAATTTGTCAGTTTGAATAGTTGAAAACAGCGTTTTTCAATGTTTTTGCAAGTTTAAAACAGCAATTTTATCGTGATTTCACAAAACTCCACCGTTTCCAACGTAAGAAACATGAATTTATCAGTTTGAATATTTCAAAACAGCGTTTTTTCTATGTTTTTGCAAGTTTAAAACAGCAATTTTATCGTGATTTCACAAAAATCCACCGTTTCGTACGTAGGAAACATGAATTTATCAGTTTGAATAGTTGAAAACAGCGTTTTTCTATGTTTTTGCAAGTTTAAAACAGCAATTTTATCGCCATTTCTCATAAATCGCCGTTTCGCACGATAGAAACATGAATTTGTCAGTTTGAATAGTTCAAAACAGCGTTTTTCTATGTTTTTGCAAGTTTAAAACAGCAATTTTATCGTCATTTATCATAAATCGCCGTTTCGCACGAAAGAAACATGAATTTGTCAGTTTGAGTAGTTCAAAACAGCGTTTTTCTATGTTTTTGCAAGTTTAAAACAGCAATTTTATCGTCATTTCTCATAAAGCGCCGTTTCACACGAAAGAAACATGAATTTGTCAGTTTGAATAGTTCAAAACAGCGTTTTTCTATGTTTTTGCAAGTTTAAAACAGCAATTTTATCGTAATTTCTCATAAATCGCCATTTCGCACGGAAGAAACATGAATTTGTCAGTTTGAATAGTTGAAAACAGCGTTTTTAAATGTTTTTGCAAGTTTAAAACAGCAATTTTATCGTGATTTCACAAAAATTTACCGTTTGGAACGTAAGAAACATGAATTTGTCAGTTTGAATAGTTGAAAACAGCGTTTTTCTATGTTTTTGCAAGTTTAAAACAGCAATTTTATTGTAATTTATCATAAATCGCCGTTTCGCACGGAAGAAACACGAATTTGTCAGTTTGAATAGTTAAAAACAGCGTTTTTCAATGTTTTTGCAAGTTTAAAACAGCAATTTTATCGTGATTTCACAAAACTCCACCGTTTCCAACGTAAGAAACATGAATTTATCAGTTTGAATATTTCAATACAGCGTTTTTCTATGTTTTTGCAAGTTTAAAACAGCAATTTTATCGTGATTTCACAAAAATCCACCGTTTCGTACGTAGGAAACATGAATTTATCAGTTTGAATAGCTGAAAACAGCGTTTTTCTATGTTTTTGCAAGTTTTAAAACAGCAATTTTATCGTAATTTCTCATAAATCGCCATTTCGCACGGAAGAAACATGAATTTGTCAGTTTGAATAGTTGAAAACAGCGTTTTTCAATGTTTTTGCAAGTTTAAAACAGCAATTTTATCGTGATTTCACAAAAATTTACCGTTTGGAACGTAAGAAACATGAATTTGTCAGTTTGAATAGTTGAAAACAGCGTTTTTCTATGTTTTTGCAAGTTTAAAACAGCAATTTTATAGTAATTTCTCATAAATCGCCGTTTCGCACGGAAGAAACATGAATTTGTCAGTTTGAGTAGTTCAAAACCGCGTTTTTCTATGTTTTTGCAAGTTTAAAACAGCAATTTTATCGTCATTTCTCATAAATCGCCGTTTCACACGAAAGAAACATGAATTTGTCAGTTTGAATTGTTCAAAACAGCGTTTTTTCTATGTTTTTGCAAGTTTATAACAGCAATTTTATAGTAATTTCTCATAAATCGCCGTTTCGCACGGAAGAAACATGAATTTGTCAGTTTGAGTAGTTCAAAACAGCGTTTTTCTATGTTTTTGCAAGTTTATAACAGCAATTTTATAGTAATTTCTCATAAATCGCCGTTTCGCACGAAAGAAACATGAATTTGTCAGTTTGAATAGTTCAAAACAGCGTTTTTCTATGTTTTTGCAAGTTTAAAACAGCAATTTTATCGTCATTTCTCATAAATCGCCGTTTCACACGAAAGAAACATGAATTTGTCAGTTTGAATAGTTCAAAACAGCGTTTTTCTATGTTTTTGCAAGTCTATAACAGCAATTTTATAGTAATTTCTCATAAATCGCCGTTTCGCACGGAAGAAACATGAATTTGTCAGTTTGAGTAGTTCAAAACAGCGTTTTTCTATGTTTTTGCAAGTTTAAAACAGCAATTTTATTGTCATTTCTCATAAATCGCCGTTTCACACGAAAGAAACATGAATTTGTCAGTTTGAATAGTTCAAAACAGCGTTTTTCTATGTTTTTGCAAGTTTAAAACAGCAATTTTATTGTAATTTCTCATAAATCGCCGTTTCGCACGGAATAAACATGAATTTGTCAGTTTAAATAGTTGAAAACAGCGTTTTTCAATGTTTTTGCAAGTTTAAAACAGCAATTTTATCGTGATTTCACAAAACTCCACCGTTTCCAACGTAAGAAACATGAATTTATCAGTTTGAATATTTCAAAACAGCGTTTTTCTATGTTTTTGCAAGTTTAAAACAGCAATTTTATCGTGATTTCACAAAAATCCACCGTTTCGTACGTAGGAAACATGAATTTATCAGTTTGAATAGTTGAAAACAGCGTTTTTCTATGTTTTTGCAAGTTTAAAACAGCAATTTTATCGCCATTTCTCATAAATCGCCGTTTCACACGAAAGAAACATGAATTTGTCAGTTTGAATAGTTCAAAACAGCGTTTTTCTATGTTTTTGCAAGTTTATAACAGCAATTTTATCGTCATTTATCATAAATCGCCGTTTCGCACGAAAGAAACATGAATTTGTCAGTTTGAATAGTTCAAAACAGCGTTTTTCTATGTTTTTGCAAGTTTATGACAGCAATTTTATAGTAATTTCTCATAAATCGCCGTTTCGCACGGAAGAAACATGAATTTGTCAGTTTGAGTAGTTCAAAAAAGCGTTTTTCTATGTTTTTGCAAGTTTAAAACAGCAATTTTATCGTGATTTCACAAAAATTCAGTTTATAACAGCAATTTTATAGTAATTTCTCATAAATCGCCGTTTCGCACGGAAGAAACATGAATTTGTCAGTTTGAGTAGTTCAAGACCGCGTTTTTCTAAGTTTTTGCAAGTTTAAAACAGCAATTTTATCGTCATTTCTCATAAATCGCCGTTTCACACGAAAGAAACATGAATTTGTCAGTTTGAATAGTTCAAAACAGCGTTTTTCTATGTTTTTGCAAGTTTATAACAGCAATTTTATAGTAATATCTCATAAATCGCCGTTTCGCACGGAAGAAACATGAATTTGTCAGTTTGAGTAGTTCAAAACAACGTTTTTCTATGTTTTTGCAAGTTTAAAACAGAAATTTTATCGTCATTTATCATAAATTGCCGTTTCGCACGAAAGAAACATGAATTTGTCAGTTTGAGTAGTTCAAAACAGCGTTTTTCTATGTTTTTGCAAGTTTAAAACAGCAATTTTATCGTAATTTCTCATAAATCGCCATTTCGCACGGAAGAAACATGAATTTGTCAGTTTGAATAGTTGAAAACAGCGTTTTTCAATGTTTTTGCAAGTTTAAAACAGCAATTTTATCGTGATTTCACAAAAATCCACCGTTTGGAACGTAAGAAACATGAATTTATTAGTTTGAATAGTTGAACACAGCGTTTTTCTATGTTTTTGCAAGTTTAAAACAGCAATTTTATCGTCATTTCTCATAAATCGCCGTTTCGCACGAAAGAAACATGAATTTGTCAGTTTGAATAGTTCAAAACAGCGTTTTTCTATGTTTTTGCAAGTTTAAAACAGCAATTTTATCGTTATTTCTCATAAATCGCCGTTTCACACGTAAGACACATTAATTTGTCAGTTTGAATAGTTCAAAACAGCGTTTTTCTATGTTTTTGCAAGTTTAAAACAGCAATTTTATCGTCATTTCTCATAAATCGCCGTTTCACACGAAAGAAACATGAATTTGTCAGTTTGAGTAGTTCAAAACAGCGTTTTTTTATGTTTTTGCAAGTTTAAAACAGCAATTTTATCGTGATTTCACAAAAATCCACCGTTTCGAACGTAAGAAACATGAATTTATCAGTTTGAATAGTTGAAAACAGCGTTTTTCTATGTTTTTGCAAGTTTAAAACAGCAATTTTATCGTCATTTCTCATAAATCGCCGTTTCACACGAAAGAAACATAAATTTGTCAGTTTGAATAATTCAAAACAGCGTTTTTCTATGTTTTTGCAAGTTTAAAACAGCAATTTTATCGTAATTTCTCATAAATCGCCGTTTCGCACGGAAGAAACATGAATTTGTCAGTTTGAATAGTTGAAAACAGCGTTTTTCAATGTTTTTGCAAGTTTAAAACAGCAATTTTATCGTGATTTCACAAAAATCCACCGTTTGGAACGTAAGAAACATGAATTTATTAGTTTGAATAGTTGAAAACAGCGTTTTTCTATGTTTTTGCAAGTTTAAAACAGCAATTTTATCGTCATTTCTCATAAATCGCCGTTTCACACGTAAGAAACATGAATTTGTCAGTTTGAATAGTTCAAACCAGCGTTTTTCTATATTTTTGCAAGTTTAAAACAGCAATTTTATCGTCATTTATCATAAATCGCCGTTTCGCACGAAAGAAACATGAATTTGTCAGTTTGAGTAGTTCAAAACAGCGTTTTTCTATGTTTTTGCAAGTTTAAAACAGCAATTTTATCGTCATTTCTCATAAAGCGCCGTTTCACACGAAAGAAACATGAATTTGTCAGTTTGAATAGTTCAAAACAGCGTTTTTCTATGTTTTTGCAAGTTTAAAACAGCAATTTTATCGTAATTTCTCATAAATCGCCATTTCGCACGGAAGAAACATGAATTTGTCAGTTTGAATAGTTGAAAACAGCGTTTTTCAATGTTTTTGCAAGTTTAAAACAGCAATTTTATCGTGATTTCACAAAAATCCACCGTTTGAAACGTAAGAAACATGAATTTATCAGTTTGAATAGTTGAAAACAGCGTTTTTCTATGTTTTTGCAAGTTTAAAACAGCAATTTTATCGTCATTTATCATAAATCGCCGTTTCGCACGAAAGAAACATGAATTTGTCAGTTTGAGTAGTTCAAAACAGCGTTTTTCTATGTTTTTGCAAGTTTAAAACAGCAATTTTATCGTCATTTCTCATAAAGCGCCGTTTCACACGAAAGAAACATGAATTTGTCAGTTTGAATAGTTCAAAACAGCGTTTTTCTATATTTTTGCAAGTTTAAAACAACAATTTTATCGTCATTTATCATAAATCGGCGTTTCGCACGAAAGAAACATGAATTTGTCAGTTTGAGTAGTTCAAAACAGCGTTTTTTCTATGTTTTTGCAAGTTTAAAACAGCAATTTTATCGTCATTTCTCATAAAGCGCCGTTTCACACGAAAGAAACATGACTTTGTCAGTTTGAATAGTTCAAAACAGCGTTTTTCTATGTTTTTGCAAGTTTAAAACAGCAATTTTATCGTAATTTCTCATAAATCGCCATTTCGCCCGGAAGAAACATGAATTTGTCAGTTTGAATAGTTGAAAACAGCGTTTTTCAATGTTTTTGCAAGTTTAAAACAGCAATTTTATCGTGATTTTACAAAAATCCACCGTTTGAAACGTAAGAAACATGAATTTATCAGTTTGAATAGTTGAAAACAGCGTTTTTCTATGTTTTTGCAAGTTTAAAACAGCAATTTTATCGTCATTTCTCATAAATCGCCGTTTCGCACGAAAGAAACATGAATTTGTCAGTTTGAATAGTAAAAACAGCGTTTTTCTATGTTTTTGCAAGTTTAAAACAGCAATTTTATCGTTATTTCTCATAAATCGCCGTTTCACACGAAAGAAACATGAATTTGTCAGTTTGAATAGTTCAAAACAGCGTTTTTCTATGTTTTTGCAAATTTAAAACAGCAATTTTATCGTCATTTCTCATAAATCGCCGTTTCACACGAAAGAAACATGAATTTGTCAGTTTGAATAGTTCAAAACAGCGTTTTTATATGTTTTTGCAAGTTTATAACAGCAATTTTATAGTAATTTCTCATAAATCGCCGTTTCGCACGGAAGAAACATTAATTTGTCAGTTTGAGTAGTTCAAAACAGCGTTTTTCTATGTTTTTGCAAGTTTAAAACAGCAATTTTATCGTCATTTCTCATAAATTGCCGTTTCACACGAAAGAAACATGAATTTGTCAGTTTGAATAGTTCAAAACAGCGTTTTTCTATGTTTTTGCAAGTTTATAACAGCAATTTTATAGTAATTTCTCATAAATCGCCGTTTCGCACCGAAGAAACATGAATTTGTCAGTTTGAGTAGTTCAAAACAGCGTTTTTCTATGTTTTTGCAAGTTTAAAACAGCAATTTTATCGTGATTTCACAAAAATCCACCGTTTCGAACGTAAGAAACATGAATTTATCAGTTTGAATAGTTGAAAACAGCGTTTTTCTATGTTTTTGCAAGTTTAAAACGGCAATTTTATCGTCATTTCTCATAAATCGCCGTTTCACACGAAAGAAACATGAATTTGTCAGTTTGAATAGTCAAAACAGCGTTTTTCTATGTTTTTGCAAGTTTAAAACAGCAATTTTATCGTCATTTCTCATAAATCGCCGTTTCGCACGAAAGAAACATGAATTTGTCAGTTTAAATAGTTCAAAACAGCGTTTTTCTATGTTTTTGCAAGTTTAAAACAGCAATTTTATTGTAATTTCTCATAAATCGTCGTTTCGCACGGAAGAAACATGAATTTGTCAGTTTGAATAGTTGAAAAAAGCGTTTTTCAATGTTTTTGCAAGTTTAAAACAGCAATTTTATCGTGATTTCACAAAACTCCACCGTTTCCAACGTAAGAAACATGAATTTATCAGTTTGAATATATCAAAACAGCGTTTTTCTATGTTTTTGCAAGTTTAAAACAGCAATTTGTTCGTGATTTCACAAAAATCCACCGTTTCGTACGTAGGAAACATGAATTTATCAGTTTGAATAGTTGAAAACAGCGTTTTTCTATGTTTTTGCAAGTTTAAAACAGCAATTTTATCGTCATTTCTCATAAATCGCCGTTTCACACGAAAGAAACATGAATTTGTCAGTTTGAATAGTTCAAAACAGCGTTTTTCTATGTTTTTGCAAGTTTAAAACAGCAATTTTATCGTCATTTCTCATAAAGCGCCGTTTCACACGAAAGAAACATGAATTTGTCAGTTTGAATAGTTCAAAACAGCGTTTTTCTATGTTTTTGCAAGTTTAAAACAGCAATTTTATCGTAATTTCTCATAAATCGCCATTTCGCACGGAAGAAACATGAATTTGTCAGTTTGAATAGTTGAAAACAGCGTTTTTCAATGTTTTTGCAAGTTTAAAACAGCAATTTTATCGTGATTTTACAAAAATCCACCGTTTGAAACGTAAGAAACATGAATTTATCAGTTTGAATAGTTGAAAACAGCGTTTTTCTATGTTTTTGCAAGTTTAAAACAGCAATTTTATCGTCATTTCTCATAAATCGCCGTTTCGCACGAAAGAAACATGAATTTGTCAGTTTGAATAGTAAAAACAGCGTTTTTCTATGTTTTTGCAAGTTTAAAACAGCAATTTTATCGTCATTTCTCATAAATCGCCGTTTCACACGAAAGAAACATGAATTTGTCAGTTTGAATAGTTCAAAACAGCGTTTTTCTATGTTTTTGCAAGTTTAAAACAGCAATTTTATCGTCATTTCTCATAAATCGCCGTTTCACACGAAAGAAACATGAATTTGTCAGTTTGAATAGTTCAAAACAGCGTTTTTATATGTTTTTGCAAGTTTATAACAGCAATTTTATAGTAATTTCTCATAAATCGCCGTTTCGCACGGAAGAAACATGAATTTGTCAGTTTGAGTAGTTCAAAACAGCGTTTTTCTATGTTTTTGCAAGTTTAAAACAGCAATTTTATCGTCATTTCTCATAAATTGCCGTTTCACACGAAAGAAACATGAATTTGTCAGTTTGAATAGTTCAAAACAGCGTTTTTCTATGTTTTTGCAAGTTTATAACAGCAATTTTATAGTAATTTCTCATAAATCGCCGTTTCGCACCGAAGAAACATGAATTTGTCAGTTTGAGTAGTTCAAAACAGCGTTTTTCTATGTTTTTGCAAGTTTAAAACAGCAATTTTATCGTGATTTCACAAAAATCCACCGTTTCGAACGTAAGAAACATGAATTTATCAGTTTGAATAGTTGAAAACAGCGTTTTTCTATGTTTTTGCAAGTTTAAAACGGCAATTTTATCGTCATTTCTCATAAATCGCCGTTTCACACGAAAGAAACATGAATTTGTCAGTTTGAATAGTCAAAACAGCGTTTTTCTATGTTTTTGCAAGTTTAAAACAGCAATTTTATCGTCATTTCTCATAAATCGCCGTTTCGCACGAAAGAAACATGAATTTGTCAGTTTGAATAGTTCAAAACAGCGTTTTTCTATGTTTTTGCAAGTTTAAAACAGCAATTTTATTGTAATTTCTCATAAATCGCCGTTTCGCACGGAAGAAACATGAATTTGTCAGTTTGAATAGTTGAAAAAAGCGTTTTTCAATGTTTTTGCAAGTTTAAAACAGCAATTTTATCGTGATTTCACAAAACTCCACCGTTTCCAACGTAAGAAACATGAATTTATCAGTTTGAATATATCAAAACAGCGTTTTTCTATGTTTTTGCAAGTTTAAAACAGCAATTTGTTCGTGATTTCACAAAAATCCACC
The DNA here is from genome assembly GCA_963942605.1 of Poecilus cupreus. Lineage (NCBI taxonomy): Eukaryota > Metazoa > Arthropoda > Insecta > Coleoptera > Carabidae > Poecilus > Poecilus cupreus. The sequence goes on from CAWWDY010002508.1 coordinate 9,101, forward strand.
GTTTCGTACGTAGGAAACATGAATTTATCAGTTTGAATAGTTGAAAACAGCGTTTTTCTATGTTTTTGCAAGTTTAAAACAGCAATTTTATCGTCATTTCTCATAAATCGCCGTTTCACACGAAAGAAACATGAATTTGTCAGATTGAATAGTTCAAAACAGCGTTTTTCTATGTTTTTGCAAGTTTAAAACAGCAATTTTATCGTCATTTCTCATAAATCGCCGTTTCACACGAAAGAAACATGAATTTGTCAGTTTGAGTAGTTCAAAACAGCGTTTTTCAATGTTTTTGCAAGTTTAAAACAGCAATTTTATCGTGATTTCACAAAAATCCACCGTTTGGAACGTAAGAAACATAAATTTATCAGTTTGAATAGTTGAAAACAGCGTTTTTCTATGTTTTTGCAAGTTTAAAACAGCAATTTTATCGTCATTTCTCATAAATCGCCGTTTCGCACGAAAGAAACATGAATTTGTCAGTTTGAATAGTTCGAAACAGCGTTTTTCTATGTTTTTGCAAGTTTAAAACAGCAATTTTATCGTCATTTCTCATAAATCGCCGTTTCACACGTAAGACACATTAATTTGTCAGTTTGAATAGTTCAAAACAGCGTTTTTCTATGTTTTTGCAAGTTTAAAACAGCAATTTTATCGTCATTTCTCATAAATCGCCGTTTCACACGAAAGAAACATGAATTTGTCAGTTTGAGTAGTTCAAAACAGCGTTTTTCTATGTTTTTGCAAGTTTAAAACAGCAATTTTATCGTGATTTCACAAAAATCCACCGTTTTGAACGTAAGAAACATGAATTTATCAGTTTGAATAGTTGAAAACAGCGTTTTTCTATGTTTTTGCAAGTTTAAAACAGCAATTTTATCGTCATTTCTCATAAATCGCCGTTTCACACGAAAGAAACATAAATTTGTCAGTTTGAATAATTCAAAACAGCGTTTTTCTATGTTTTTGCAAGTTTAAAACAGCAATTTTATCGTAATTTCTCATAAATCGCCGTTTCGCACGGAAGAAACATGAATTTGTCAGTTTGAATAGTTGAAAACAGCGTTTTTCAATGTTTTTGCAAGTTTAAAACAGCAATTTTATCGTGATTTCACAAAAATCCACCGTTTGGAACGTAAGAAACATGAATTTATTAGTTTGAATAGTTTAAAACAGCGTTTTTCTATGTTTTTGCAAGTTTAAAACAGCAATTTTATCGTCATTTCTCATAAATCGCCGTTTCACACGTAAAAAACATGAATTTGTCAGTTTGAATAGTTCAAAACAGCGTTTTTCTATATTTTTGCAAGTTTAAAACAGCAATTTTATCGTCATTTATCATAAATCGCCGTTTCGCACGAAAGAAACATGAATTTGTCAGTTTGAGTAGTTCAAAACAGCGTTTTTCTATGTTTTTGCAAGTTTAAAACAGCAATTTTATCGTCATTTCTCATAAAGCGCCGTTTCACACGAAAGAAACATGAATTTGTCAGTTTGAATTGTTCAAAACAGCGTTTTTCTATGTTTTTGCAAGTTTAAAACAGCAATTTTATCGTAATTTCTCATAAATCGCCATTTCGCACGGAAGAAACATGAATTTGTCAGTTTGAATAGTTGAAAACAGCGTTTTTCAATGTTTTTGCAAGTTTAAAACAGCAATTTTATCGTGATTTCACAAAAATCCACCGTTTGAAACGTAAGAAACATGAATTTATCAGTTTGAATAGTTGAAAACAGCGTTTTTCTATGTTTTTGCAAGTTTAAAACAGCAATTTTATCGTCATTTCTCATAAATCGCCGTTTCGCACGAAAGAAACATGAATTTGTCAGTTTGAATAGTTCAAAACAGCGTTTTTCTATGTTTTTGCAAGTTTAAAACAGCAATTTTATCGTCATTTCTCATAAATCGCCGTTTCACACGTAAGAAACATGAATTTGTCAGTTTGAATAGTTCAAAACAGCGTTTTTCTATATTTTTGCAAGTTTAAAACAGCAATTTTATCGTCATTTATCATAAATCGCCGTTTCGCACGAAAGAAACATGAATTTGTCAGTTTGAGTAGTTCAAAACAGCGTTTTTCTATGTTTTTGCAAGTTTAAAACAGCAATTTTATCGTCATTTCTCATAAAGCGCCGTTTCACACGAAAGAAACATGAATTTGTCAGTTTGAATAGTTCAAAACAGCGTTTTTCTATGTTTTTGCAAGTTTAAAACAGCAATTTTATCGTAATTTCTCATAAATCGCCATTTCGCACGGAAGAAACATGAATTTGTCAGTTTGAATAGTTGAAAACAGCGTTTTTCAATGTTTTTGCAAGTTTAAAACAGCAATTTTATCGTGATTTTACAAAAATCCACCGTTTGAAACGTAAGAAACATGAATTTATCAGTTTGAATAGTTGAAAACAGCGTTTTTCTATGTTTTTGCAAGTTAAAAACAGCAATTTTATCGTCATTTCTCATAAATCGCCGTTTCGCACGAAAGAAACATGAATTTGTCAGTTTGAATAGTAAAAACAGCGTTTTTCTATGTTTTTGCAAGTTTAAAACAGCAATTTTATCGTCATTTCTCATAAATCGCCGTTTCACACGAAAGAAACATGAATTTGTCAGTTTGAATAGTTCAAAACAGCGTTTTTCTATGTTTTTGCAAGTTTAAAACAGCAATTTTATCGTCATTTCTCATAAATCGCCGTTTCACACGAAAGAAACATGAATTTGTCAGTTTGAATAGTTCAAAACAGCGTTTTTATATGTTTTTGCAAGTTTATAACAGCAATTTTATAGTAATTTCTCATAAATCGCCGTTTCGCACGGAAGAAACATGAATTTGTCAGTTTGAGTAGTTCAAAACAGCGTTTTTCTATGTTTTTGCAAGTTTAAAACAGCAATTTTATCGTCATTTCTCATAAATTGCCGTTTCACACGAAAGAAACATGAATTTGTCAGTTTGAATAGTTCAAAACAGCGTTTTTCTATGTTTTTGCAAGTTTATAACAGCAATTTTATAGTAATTTCTCATAAATCGCCGTTTCGCACCGAAGAAACATGAATTTGTCAGTTTGAGTAGTTCAAAACAGCGTTTTTCTATGTTTTTGCAAGTTTAAAACAGCAATTTTATCGTGATTTCACAAAAATCCACCGTTTCGAACGTAAGAAACATGAATTTATCAGTTTGAATAGTTGAAAACAGCGTTTTTCTATGTTTTTGCAAGTTTAAAACGGCAATTTTATCGTCATTTCTCATATATCGCCGTTTCACACGAAAGAAACATGAATTTGTCAGTTTGAATAGTCAAAACAGCGTTTTTCTATGTTTTTGCAAGTTTAAAACAGCAATTTTATCGTCATTTCTCATAAATCGCCGTTTCGCACGAAAGAAACATGAATTTGTCAGTTTGAATAGTTCAAAACAGTGTTTTTCTATGTTTTTGCAAGTTTAAAACAGCAATTTTATTGTAATTTCTCATAAATCGCCGTTTCGCACGGAAGAAACATGAATTTGTCAGTTTGAATAGTTGAAAAAAGCGTTTTTCAATGTTTTTGCAAGTTTAAAACAGCAATTTTATCGTGATTTCACAAAACTCCACCGTTTCCAACGTAAGAAACATGAATTTATCAGTTTGAATATATCAAAACAGCGTTTTTCTATGTTTTTGCAAGTTTAAAACAGCAATTTGTTCGTGATTTCACAAAAATCCACCGTTTCGTACGTAGGAAACATGAATTTATCAGTTTGAATAGTTGAAAACAGCGTTTTTCTATGTTTTTGCAAGTTTAAAACAGCAATTTTATCGTCATTTCTCATAAATCGCCGTTTCACACGAAAGAAACATGAATTTGTCAGTTTGAATAGTTCAAAACAGCGTTTTTCTATGTTTTTGCAAGTTTAAAACAGCAATTTTATCGTCATTTATCATAAATCGCAGTTTCGCACGAAAGAAACATGAATTTGTCAGTTTGAGTAGTTCAAAACAGCGTTTTTCTATGTTTTTGCAAGTTTATAACAGCAATTTTATAGTTTTTTCTCATAAATCACCGTTTCGCACGGAAGAAACATGAATTTGTCAGTTTGAGTAGTTCAAAACAGCGTTTTTCTATGTTTTTGCAAGTTTAAAACAGCAATTTTATCGTGATTTCACAAAAATCCACCGTTTCGAACGTAAGAAACATGAATTTATCAGTTTGAAAAGTTGAAACCAGCGTTTTTCTATGTTTTTGCAAGTTTAAAACAGCAATTTTATCGTCATTTCTCATAAATCGCCGTTCCACACGAAAGAAACATGAATTTGTCAGTTTGAATAGTTCAAAACAGCGTTTTTCTATGTTTTTGCAAGTTTAAAACAGCAATTTTATCGTCATTTCTCATAAATCGCCGTTTCACACGAAAGAAACATGAATTTGTCAGTTTGAATAGTTCAAAACAGCGTTTTTCTATGTTTTTGCAAGTTTATAACAGCAATTTTATAGTAATTTCTCATAAATCGCCGTTTCGCACGGAAGAAACATGAATTTGTCAGTTTGAGTAGTTCAAAACCGCGTTTTTCTATGTTTTTGCAAGTTTAAAACAGCAATTTTATGGTAATTTCTCATAAATCGCCGTTTCGCACGGAAGAAACATGAATTTGTCAGTTTGAATAGTTGAAAACAGCGTTTTTCAATGTTTTTTGCAAGTTTAAAACAGCAATTTTAACGTGATTTCACAAAAATCCACCGTTTGGAACGTAAGAAACATGAATTTATCAGTTTGAATAGTTGAAAACAGCGTTTTTCTATGTTTTTCAAGTTTAAAACAGCAATTTTATCGTCATTTCTCATAAATCGCCGTTTCTCACGAAAGAAACATGAATTTGTCAGTTTGAATAGTTCAAAACAGCGTTTTTCTATGTTTTTGCAAGTTTAAAACAGCAATTTTAACGTCATTTCTCATAAATCGCCGTTTCACACGTAAGAAACATGAATTTGTCAGTTTGAATAGTTCAAACCAGCGTTTTTTATGTTTTTGCAAGTTTATAACAGCAATTTTATAGTAATTTCTCATAAATCGCCGTTTCGCACGGAAGAAACATGAATTTGTCAGTTTGAGTAGTTCAAAACAGCGTTTTTCTATGTTTTTGCAAGTTTAAAACAGCAATTTTATTGTCATTTCTCATAAATCGCCGTTTCACACGAAAGAAACATGAATTTGTCAGTTTGAATAGTTCAAAACAGCGTTTTTCTATGTTTTTGCAAGTTTAAAACCGCAATTTTATTGTAATTTCTCATAAATCGCCGTTTCGCACGGAAGAAACATGAATTTGTCAGTTTGAATAGTTGAAAACAGCGTTTTTCAATGTTTTTGCAAGTTTAAAACAGCAATTTTATCGTGATTTCACAAAACTCCACCGTTTCCAACGTAAGAAACATGAATTTATCAGTTTGAATATTTCAAAACAGCGTTTTTCTATGTTTTTGCAAGTTTAAAACAGCAATTTTATCGTGATTTCACAAAAATCCACCGTTTCGCACGTAGGAAACATGAATTTATCAGTTTGAATAGTTGAAAACAGCGTTTTTCTATGTTTTTGCAAGTTTAAAACAGCAATTTTATCGTCATTTCTCATAAATCGCCGTTTCACACGAAAGAAACATGAATTTGTCAGTTTGAATAGTTCAAAACAGCGTTTTTCTATGTTTTTGCAAGTTTATAACAGCAATTTTATAGTAATTTCTCATAAATCGCCGTTTCGCACGGAAGAAACATGAATTTGTCAGTTTGAGTAGTTCAAAACAGCGTTTTTCTATGTTTTTGCAAGTTTAAATCAGCAATTTTATCGTCATTTCTCATAAATTGCCGTTTCACACGAAAGAAACATGAATTTGTCAGTTTGAATAGTTCAAAACAGCGTTTTTCTATGTTTTTGCAAGTTTAAAACAGGAATTTTATCGTAATTTCTCATAAATCGCTGTTTCGCACGGAAGAAACATGAATTTGTCAGTTTGAATAGTTGAAAACAGCGTTTTTCAATGTTTTTGCAAGTTTAAAACAGCAATTTTATCGTGATTTCACAAAAATCCACCGTTTGGAACGTAAGAAACATCAATTTATCAGTTTGAATAGTTGAAAACAGCGTTTTTCTATGTTTTTGCAAGTTTAAAACAGCAATTTTATCGTCATTTCTCATAAATCGCCGTTTCTCACGAAAGAAACATGAATTTGTCAGTTTGAATAGTTCAAAACAGCGTTTTTCTATGTTTTTGCAAGTTTAAAACAGCAATTTTATCGTCATTTCTCATAAATCGCCGTTTCACACGAAAGAAACATGAATTTGTCAGTTTGAATAGTTCAAACCAGCGTTTTTCTATGTTTTTGCAAGTTTATAACAGCAATTTTATAGTAATTTCTCATAAATCGCCGTTTCGCACGGAAGAAACATGAATTTGTCAGTTTGAGTAGTTCAAAACAGCGTTTTTCTATGTTTTTGCAAGTTTAAAACAGCAATTTTATTGTCATTTCTCATAAATCGCCGTTTCACACGAAAGAAACATGAATTTGTCAGTTTGAATAGTTCAAATCAGCGTTTTTCTATGTTTTTGCAAGTATAAAACAGCAATTTTATTGTAATTTCTCATAAATCGCCGTTTCGCACAGAAGAAACATGAATTTGTCAGTTTGAATAGTTGAAAACAGCGTTTTTCAATGTTTTTGCAAGTTTAAAACAGCAATTTTATCGTGATTTCACAAAACTCCACCGTTTCCAACGTAAGAAACATGAATTTATCAGTTTGAATATTTCAAAACAGCGTTTTTCTATGTTTTTGCAAGTTTAAAACAGCAATTTTATCGTGATTTCACAAAAATCCACCGTTTCGTACGAAGGAAACATGAATTTATCAGTTTGAATAGTTGAAAACAGCGTTTTTCTATGTTTTTGCAAGTTTAAAACAGCAATTTTATCGCCATTTCTCATAAATCGCCGTTTCGCACGAAAGAAACATGAATTTGTCAGTTTGAATAGTTCAAAACAGCGTTTTTCTATGTTTTTGCAAGTTTAAAACAGCAATTTTATCGTCATTTATCATAAATCGCCGTTTCGCACGAAAGAAACATGAATTTGTCAGTTTGAGTAGTTCAAAACAGCGTTTTTCTATGTTTTTGCAAGTTTAAAACAGCAATTTTATCGTCATTTCTCATAAATCGCCGTTTCGCACGAAAGAAACATGAATTTGTCAGTTTGAATAGTTCAAAACAGCGTTTTTCTATGTTTTTGCAAGTTTAAAACAGCAATTTTATCGTCATTTCTCATAAATCGCCGTTTCACACGTAAGACACATTAATTTGTCAGTTTTAATAGTTCAAAACAGCGTTTTTCTATGTTTTTGCAAGTTTAAATCAGCAATTTTATCGTCATTTCTCATAAATCGCCGTTTCACACGAAAGAAACATGAATTTGTCAGTTTGAGTAGTTCAAAACAGCGTTTTTCTATGTTTTTGCAAGTTTAAATCAGCAATTTTATCGTCATTTCTCATAAATTGCCGTTTCACACGAAAGAAACATGAATTTGTCAGTTTGAATAGTTCAAAACAGCGTTTTTCTATGTTTTTGCAAGTTTAAAACAGGAATTTTATCGTAATTTCTCATAAATCGCCGTTTCGCACGGAAGAAACATTAATTTGTCAGTTTGAATAGTTGAAAACAGCGTTTTTAAATGTTTTTGCAAGTTTAAAACAGCAATTTTATCGTGATTTCACAAAAATCCACCATTTGGAACGTAAGAAACATGAATTTATCAGTTTGAATAGTTGAAAACAGCGTTTTTCTATGTTTTTGCAAGTTTAAAACAGCAATTTTATCGTCATTTCTCATAAATCGCCGTTTCTCACGAAAGAAACATGAATTTGTCAGTTTGAATAGTTCAAAACAGCGTTTTTCTATGTTTTTGCAAGTTTAAAACAGCAATTTTATCGTCATTTCTCATAAATCGCCGTTTCACACGAAAGAAACATGAATTTGTCAGTTTGAATAGTTCAAACCAGCGTTTTTCTATGTTTTTGCAAGTTTATAACAGCAATTTTATAGTAATTTCTCATAAATCGCCGTTTCGCACGGAAGAAACATGAATTTGTCAGTTTGAGTAGTTCAAAACAGCGTTTTTCTATGTTTTTGCAAGTTTAAAACAGCAATTTTATTGTCATTTCTCATAAATCGCCGTTTCACACGAAAGAAACATGAATTTGTCAGTTTGAATAGTTCAAATCAGCGTTTTTCTATGTTTTTGCAAGTATAAAACAGCAATTTTATTGTAATTTCTCATAAATCGCCGTTTCGCACGGAAGAAACATGAATTTGTCAGTTTGAATAGTTGAAAACAGCGTTTTTCAATGTTTTTGCAAGTTTAAAACAGCAATTTTATCGTGATTTCACAAAACTCCACCGTTTCCAACGTAAGAAACATGAATTTATCAGTTTGAATATTTCAAAACAGCGTTTTTCTATGTTTTTGCAAGTTTAAAACAGCAATTTTATCGTGATTTCACAAAAATCCACCGTTTCGTACGTAGGAAACATGAATTTATCAGTTTGAATAGTTGAAAACAGCGTTTTTCTATGTTTTTGCAAGTTTAAAACAGCAATTTTATCGCCATTTCTCATAAATCGCCGTTTCGCACGAAAGAAACATGAATTTGTCAGTTTGAATAGTTCAAAACAGCGTTTTTCTATGTTTTTGCAAGTTTAAAACAGCAATTTTATCGTCATTTATCATAAATCGCCGTTTCGCACGAAAGAAACATGAATTTGTCAGTTTGAGTAGTTCAAAACAGCGTTTTTCTATGTTTTTGCAAGTTTAAAACAGCAATTTTATCGTAATTTCTCATAAATCGCCATTTTGCACGGAAGAAACATGAATTTGTCAGTTTGAATAGTTGAAAACAGCGTTTTTCAATGTTTTTGCAAGTTCAAAACAGCAATTTTATCGTGATTTCACAAAAATCCACCGTTTGGAACGTAAGAAACATGAATTTATCAGTTTGAATAGTTGAAAACAGCGTTTTTCTATGTTTTTGCAAGTTTAAAACAGCAATTTTATCGTCATTTCTCATAAATCGCCGTTTCGCACGAAAGAAACATGAATTTGTCAGTTTGAATAGTTCAAAACAGCGTTTTTCTATGTTTTTGCAAGTTTAAAACAGCAATTTTATCGTCATTTCTCATAAATCGCCGTTTCACACGTAAGACACATTAATTTGTCAGTTTTAATAGTTCAAAACAGCGTTTTTCTATGTTTTTGCAAGTTTAAATCAGCAATTTTATCGTCATTTCTCATAAATCGCCGTTTCACACGAAAGAAACATGAATTTGTCAGTTTGAGTAGTTCAAAACAGCGTTTTTCTATGTTTTTGCAAGTTTAAATCAGCAATTTTATCGTCATTTCTCATAAATTGCCGTTTCACACGAAAGAAACATGAATTTGTCAGTTTGAATAGTTCAAAACAGCGTTTTTCTATGTTTTTGCAAGTTTAAAACAGGAATTTTATCGTAATTTCTCATAAATCGCCGTTTCGCACGGAAGAAACATGAATTTGTCAGTTTGAATAGTTGAAAACAGCGTTTTTAAATGTTTTTGCAAGTTTAAAACAGCAATTTTATCGTGATTTCACAAAAATCCACCATTTGGAACGTAAGAAACATGAATTTATCAGTTTGAATAGTTGAAAACAGCGTTTTTCTATGTTTTTGCAAGTTTAAAACAGCAATTTTATCGTCATTTCTCATAAATCGCCGTTTTTCACGAAAGAAACATGAATTTGTCAGTTTGAATAGTTCAAAACAGCGTTTTTCTATGTTTTTGCAAGTTTAAAACAGCAATTTTATCGTCATTTCTCATAAATCGCCGTTTCACACGAAAGAAACATGAATTTGTCAGTTTGAATAGTTCAAACCAGCGTTTTTCTATGTTTTTGCAAGTTTATAACAGCAATTTTATAGTAATTTCTCATAAATCGCCGTTTCGCACGGAAGAAACATGAATTTGTCAGTTTGAGTAGTTCAAAACAGCGTTTTTCTATGTTTTTGCAAGTTTAAAACAGCAATTTTATTGTCATTTCTCATAAATCGCCGTTTCACACGAAAGAAACATGAATTTGTCAGTTTGAATAGTTCAAATCAGCGTTTTTCTATGTTTTTGCAAGTATAAAACAGCAATTTTATTGTAATTTCTCATAAATCGCCGTTTCGCACGGAAGAAACATGAATTTGTCAGTTTGAATAGTTGAAAACAGCGTTTTTCAATGTTTTTGCAAGTTTAAAACAGCAATTTTATCGTGATTTCACAAAACTCCACCGTTTCCAACGTAAGAAACATGAATTTATCAGTTTGAATATTTCAAAACAGCGTTTTTCTATGTTTTTGCAAGTTTAAAACAGCAATTTTATCGTGATTTCACAAAAATCCACCGTTTCGTACGTAGGACACATGAATTTATCAGTTTGAATAGTTGAAAACAGCGTTTTTCAATGTTTTTGCAAGTTCAAAACAGCAATTTTATCGTGATTTCACAAAAATCCACCGTTTGGAACGTAAGAAACATGAATTTATCAGTTTGAATAGTTGAAAACAGCGTTTTTCTATGTTTTTGCAAGTTTAAAACAGCAATTTTATCGTCATTTCTCATAAATCGCCGTTTCGCACGAAAGAAACATGAATTTGTCAGTTTGAATAGTTCAAAACAGCGTTTTTCTATGTTTTTGCAAGTTTAAAACAGCAATTTTATCGTCATTTCTCATAAATCGCCGTTTCACACGTAAGACACATTAATTTGTCAGTTTGAATAGTTCAAAACAGCGTTTTTCTATGTTTTTGCAAGTTTAAAACAGCAATTTTATCGTCATTTCTCATAAATCGCCGTTTCACACGAAAGAAACATGAATTTGTCAGTTTGAATAGTTCAAAACAGCGTTTTTCTATGTTTTTGCAAGTTTATAACAGCAATTTTATAGTAATTTTTCATAAATCGTCGTTCCGCAAGGAAGAAACATGAATTTGTCAGTTTGAGTAGTTCAAAACAGCGTTTTTCTATGTTTTTGCAAGTTTAAATCAGCAATTTTATCGTCATTTCTCATAAATTGCCGTTTCACACGAAAGAAACATGAATTTGTCAGTTTGAATAGTTCAAAACAGCGTTTTTTATGTTTTTGCAAGTTTATAACAGCAATTTTATAGTAATTTCTCATAAATCGCCGTTTCGCACGGAAGAAACATGAATTTGTCAGTTTGAGTAGTTCAAAACAGCGTTTTTCTATGTTTTTGCAAGTTTAAAACAGCAATTTTATCGTGATTTCACAAAAATCCACCGTTTGGAACGTAAGAAACATGAATTTATCAGTTTGAATAGTTGAAAACAGCGTTTTTCTATGTTTTTGCAAGTTTAAAACAGCAATTTTATCGTCATTTCTCATAAATCGCCGTTTCGCACGAAAGAAACATGAATTTGTCAGTTTGAATAGTTCAAAACAGCGTTTTTCTATGTTTTTGCAAGTTTAAAACAGCAATTTTATCGTCATTTCTCATAAATCGCCGTTTCACACGTAAGACACATTAATTTGTCAGTTTGAATACTTCAAAACAGCGTTTTTCTATGTTTTTGCAAGTTTAAAACAGCAATTTTATCGTCATTTCTCATAAATCGCCGTTTCACACGAAAGAAACATGAATTTGTCAGTTTGAATAGTTCAAAACAGCGTTTTTCTATGTTTTTGCAAGTTTATAACAGCAATTTTATAGTAATTTTTCGTAAATCGCCGTTTCGCAAGGAAGAAACATGAATTTGTCAGTTTGAGTAGTTCAAAACAGCGTTTTTCTATGTTTTTGCAAGTTTAAATCAGCAATTTTATCGTCATTTCTCATAAATTGCCGTTTCACACGAAAGAAACATGAATTTGTCAGTTTGAATAGTTCAAAACAGCGTTTTTCTATGTTTTTGCAAGTTTATAACAGCAATTTTATAGTAATTTCTCATAAATCGCCGTTTCGCACGGAAGAAACATGAATTTGTCAGTTTGAGTAGTTCAAAACAGCGTTTTTCTATGTTTTTGCAAGTTTAAAACAGCAATTTTATCGTGATTTCACAAAAATCCACCGTTTCGAACGTAAAAAACATGAATTTATCAGTTTGAATAGTTGAAAACAGCGTTTTTCTATGTTTTTGCAAGTTTAAAACAGCAATTTTATCGTCATTTCTCATAAATCGCCGTTTCACACGTAAGACACATTAATTTGTCAGTTTGAATAGTTCAAAACAGCGTTTTTCTATGTTTTTGCAAGTTTAAAACAGCAATTTTATCGTCATTTCTCATAAATCGCCGTTTCACACGAAAGAAACATGAATTTGTCAGTTTGAGTAGTTCAAAACAGCGTTTTTCTATGTTTTTGCAAGTTTAAATCAGCAATTTTATCGTCATTTCTCATAAATTGCCGTTTCACACGAAAGAAACATGAATTTGTCAGTTTGAATAGTTCAAAACAGCGTTTTTCTATGTTTTTGCAAGTTTAAAACAGGAATTTTATCGTAATTTCTCATAAATCGCCGTTAGGCACGGAAGAAACATGAATTTGTCAGTTTGAATAGTTGAAAACAGCGTTTTTCTATGTTTTTGCAAGTTTAAAACAGCAATTTTATCGTAATTTCTCATAAATCGCCGTTTCGCACGGAATAAACATGAATTTGTCAGTTTGAATAGTTCAAAACAGCGTTTTTCTATGTTTTTGCAAGTTTAAAACAGCAATTTTATCGTCATTTCTCATAAATCGCCGTTTCACACGAAAGAAACATGAATTTGTCAGTTTGAATAGTTCAAAACAGCGTTTTTCTATGTTTTTGCAAGTTTAAAACAGCAATTTTATCGTCATTTCTCATAAATCGCCGTTTCTCACGAAAGAAACATGAATTTGTCAGTTTGAATAGTTCAAAACAGCGTTTTTCTATGTTTTTGCAAGTTTAAAACAGCAATTTTATCGTCATTTCTCATAAATCGCCGTTTCACACGAAAGAAACATGAATTTGTCAGTTTGAATAGTTCAAAACAGCGTTTTTCTATGTTTTTGCAAGTTTAAAACAGCAATTTTATCGTCATTTCTCATAAATCGCCGTTTCACACGTAAGACACATTAATTTGTCAGTTTGAATACTTCAAAACAGCGTTTTTCTATGTTTTTGCAAGTTTAAAACAGCAATTTTATCGTCATTTCTCATAAATCGCCGTTTCACACGAAAGAAACATGAATTTGTCAGTTTGAATAGTTGAAAACAGCGTTTTTCAATGTTTTTGCAAGTTTAAAACAGCAATTTTATCGTGATTTCACAAAACTCCACCGTTTCCAACGTAAGAAACATGAATTTATCAGTTTGAATATTTCAAAACAGCGTTTTTCTATGTTTTTGCAAGTTTAAAACAGCAATTTTATCGTGATTTCACAAAAATCCACCGTTTCGTACGTAGGACACATGAATTTATCAGTTTGAATAGTTGAAAACAGCGTTTTTCAATGTTTTTGCAAGTTCAAAACAGCAATTTTATCGTGATTTCACAAAAATCCACCGTTTGGAACGTAAGAAACATGAATTTATCAGTTTGAATAGTTGAAAACAGCGTTTTTCTATGTTTTTGCAAGTTTAAAACAGCAATTTTATCGTCATTTCTCATAAATCGCCGTTTCGCACGAAAGAAACATGAATTTGTCAGTTTGAATAGTTCAAAACAGCGTTTTTCTATGTTTTTGCAAGTTTAAAACAGCAATTTTATCGTCATTTCTCATAAATCGCCGTTTCACACGTAAGACACATTAATTTGTCAGTTTGAATAGTTCAAAACAGCGTTTTTCTATGTTTTTGCAAGTTTAAAACAGCAATTTTATCGTCATTTCTCATAAATCGCCGTTTCACACGAAAGAAACATGAATTTGTCAGTTTGAATAGTTCAAAACAGCGTTTTTCTATGTTTTTGCAAGTTTATAACAGCAATTTTATAGTAATTTTTCATAAATCGTCGTTCCGCAAGGAAGAAACATGAATTTGTCAGTTTGAGTAGTTCAAAACAGCGTTTTTCTATGTTTTTGCAAGTTTAAATCAGCAATTTTATCGTCATTTCTCATAAATTGCCGTTTCACACGAAAGAAACATGAATTTGTCAGTTTGAATAGTTCAAAACAGCGTTTTTTATGTTTTTGCAAGTTTATAACAGCAATTTTATAGTAATTTCTCATAAATCGCCGTTTCGCACGGAAGAAACATGAATTTGTCAGTTTGAGTAGTTCAAAACAGCGTTTTTCTATGTTTTTGCAAGTTTAAAACAGCAATTTTATCGTGATTTCACAAAAATCCACCGTTTGGAACGTAAGAAACATGAATTTATCAGTTTGAATAGTTGAAAACAGCGTTTTTCTATGTTTTTGCAAGTTTAAAACAGCAATTTTATCGTCATTTCTCATAAATCGCCGTTTCGCACGAAAGAAACATGAATTTGTCAGTTTGAATAGTTCAAAACAGCGTTTTTCTATGTTTTTGCAAGTTTAAAACAGCAATTTTATCGTCATTTCTCATAAATCGCCGTTTCACACGTAAGACACATTAATTTGTCAGTTTGAATACTTCAAAACAGCGTTTTTCTATGTTTTTGCAAGTTTAAAACAGCAATTTTATCGTCATTTCTCATAAATCGCCGTTTCACACGAAAGAAACATGAATTTGTCAGTTTGAATAGTTCAAAACAGCGTTTTTCTATGTTTTTGCAAGTTTATAACAGCAATTTTATAGTAATTTTTCGTAAATCGCCGTTTCGCAAGGAAGAAACATGAATTTGTCAGTTTGAGTAGTTCAAAACAGCGTTTTTCTATGTTTTTGCAAGTTTAAATCAGCAATTTTATCGTCATTTCTCATAAATTGCCGTTTCACACGAAAGAAACATGAATTTGTCAGTTTGAATAGTTCAAAACAGCGTTTTTCTATGTTTTTGCAAGTTTATAACAGCAATTTTATAGTAATTTCTCATAAATCGCCGTTTCGCACGGAAGAAACATGAATTTGTCAGTTTGAGTAGTTCAAAACAGCGTTTTTCTATGTTTTTGCAAGTTTAAAACAGCAATTTTATCGTGATTTCACAAAAATCCACCGTTTCGAACGTAAAAAACATGAATTTATCAGTTTGAATAGTTGAAAACAGCGTTTTTCTATGTTTTTGCAAGTTTAAAACAGCAATTTTATCGTCATTTCTCATAAATCGCCGTTTCACACGTAAGACACATTAATTTGTCAGTTTGAATAGTTCAAAACAGCGTTTTTCTATGTTTTTGCAAGTTTAAAACAGCAATTTTATCGTCATTTCTCATAAATCGCCGTTTCACACGAAAGAAACATGAATTTGTCAGTTTGAGTAGTTCAAAACAGCGTTTTTCTATGTTTTTGCAAGTTTAAATCAGCAATTTTATCGTCATTTCTCATAAATTGCCGTTTCACACGAAAGAAACATGAATTTGTCAGTTTGAATAGTTCAAAACAGCGTTTTTCTATGTTTTTGCAAGTTTAAAACAGGAATTTTATCGTAATTTCTCATAAATCGCCGTTAGGCACGGAAGAAACATGAATTTGTCAGTTTGAATAGTTGAAAACAGCGTTTTTCAATGTCTTTGCAAGTTTAAAACAGCAATTTTATCGTGATTTCACAAAAATTCACCGTTTGGAACGTAAGAAACATGAATTTATCAGTTTGAATAGTTGAAAACAGCGTTTTTCTATGTTTTTGCAAGTTTAAAACAGCAATTTTATCGTCATTTCTCATAAATCGCCGTTTCTCACGAAAGAAACATGAATTTGTCAGTTTGAATAGTTCAAAACAGCGTTTTTCTATGTTTTTGCAAGTTTAAAACAGCAATTTTATCGTCATTTCTCATAAATCGCCGTTTCACACGAAAGAAACATGAATTTGTCAGTTTGAATAGTTCAAACCAGCGTTTTTCTATGTTTTTGCAAGTTTATAACAGCAATTTTATAGTAATTTCTCATAAATCGCCGTTTCACACGAAAGAAACATGAATTTGTCAGTTTGAATAGTTCAAATCAGCGTTTTTCTATGTTTTTGCAAGTATAAAACAGAAATTTTATTGTAATTTCTCATAAATCGCCGTTTCGCACGGAAGAAACATGAATTTGTCAGTTTGAATAGTTGAAAACAGCGTTTTTCTATGTTTTTGCAAGTTTAAAACAGCAATTTTATCGTAATTTCTCATAAATCGCCGTTTCGCACGGAATAAACATGAATTTGTCAGTTTGAATAGTTCAAAACAGCGTTTTTCTATGTTTTTGCAAGTTTAAAACAGCAATTTTATCGTCATTTCTCATAAATCGCCGTTTCACACGAAAGAAACATGAATTTGTCAGTTTGAATAGTTCAAAACAGCGTTTTTCTATGTTTTTGCAAGTTTAAAACAGCAATTTTATCGTAATTTCTCATAAATCGCCGTTTCGCACGGAATAAACATGAATTTGTCAGTTTGAATAGTTGAAAACAGCGTTTTTCAATGTTTTTGCAGGTTTATTACCTCTACCCCAAACCTCAACCCCAAACCCTAAAACTCGAACCCCCAACCCCAAACCTCAAACCCCAAACCTCAAACCTCGAACCCCAAACCTCAAACCTCGAACCCCAAACCCCAAACCTCAAACACCGAACCCCAACCCCAAACCTCAAACCGCGAACCCCAAACCTCAAACACCGAACCCCAAACCCAAACCTCAAACCGCGAACCCCAAACCTCGAACACCAAACCACAAAACTGAATTTGTCAGTTTGGATAGTTCAAAACAGCGTTTTCTATGTTTTTGCAAGTTTAAAACAGCAATTTTATCGTGATTTCACAAAAATCCACCGTTTCCAACGTAAGAAACATGAATTTATCAGTTTGAATAGTTGAAAACGGCGTTTTTCTATATT
The DNA here is from genome assembly GCA_963942605.1 of Poecilus cupreus. Classification (NCBI taxonomy): domain Eukaryota; kingdom Metazoa; phylum Arthropoda; class Insecta; order Coleoptera; family Carabidae; genus Poecilus; species Poecilus cupreus. The sequence goes on from CAWWDY010002508.1 coordinate 26,063, forward strand.
TTTGCAAGTTTAAAACAGCAATTTTATCGTGATTTCACAAAAATCCACCGTTTCGAACGTAAGAAACATGAATTTATCAGTTTGAATAGTTGAAAACAGCGTTTTTCTATGTTTTTGCAAGTTTAAAACAGCAATTTTATCGTCATTTCTCATAAATCGCCATTTCGCACGAAGAAACATGAATTTGTCAGTTTGAATAGTTCAATACAGCGTTTTTCTATGTTTTTGCAAGTTTAAAACAGCAATTTTATCGTCATTTCTCATAAATCGCCGTTTCACACGAAAGAAACATGAATTTGTCCGTTTGAATAGTTCAAAACAGCGTTTTTCTATGTTTTTGCTAGTTTAAAACAGCAATTTTATCGTCATTTCTCATAAATCGCCGTTTCACACGAAAGGAACATGAATTTGCCAGTTTGAATAGTTTAAAATAGCGTTTTTCTATGTTTTTGCAAGTTTAAAAACAGCAATTTTATCGTCATTTCTCATTAAACGCCGTTTCGCACGGAAGAAACATGAATTTGTCAGTTTGAATAGTTGAAAACAGCGCTTTTCAATGTTTTTGCAAGTTTAAAACAGCAATTTTATCGTGATTTCACAAAAATCCACCGTTTCCAACGTAAGAAACATGAATTTATCAGTTTGAATAGTTCAAAACAGCGTTTTTCTATGTTTTTGCAAGTTTAAAACAGCAAGTTTATCGTGATTTCACAAAAATCCACCGTTTCGAACGTAAGAAACATGAATTTATCAGTTTGAATAGTTCAAAACAGCGTTTTTCTATGTTTTTGCAAGTTTAAAACAGCAATATTATCGTGATTTCACAAAAATCCACCGTTTCGAACGTAAGAAACATGAATTTATCAGTTTGAATAGTTGAAAACAGCGTTTTTCTATGTTTTTGCAAGTTTAAACAGCAATTTTATCGTCATTTCTCATAAATCGCCGTTTCGCACGGAATAAACATGAATTTGTCAGTTTGAATAGTTCAAAACAGCGTTTTTCTATGTTTTTGCAAGTTTAAAACAGCAATTTTATCGTCATTTCTCATAAATCGCCGTTTCACACGAAAGAAACATGAATTTGTCAGTTTGAATAGTTCAAAACAGCGTTTTTCTATGTTTTTGCAAGTTTAAAACAGCAATTTTATCGTAATTTCTCATAAATCGCCGTTTCGCACGAAAGAAACATGAATTTGTCAATTTGAATAGTTGAAAACAGGGTTTTTCAATGTTTTTGCAAGTTTAAAACAGCAATTTTATCGTGATTTCACAAAAATCCACCGTTTGGAACGTAAGAAAAATGAATTTATCAGTTTGAATAGTTGAAAACAGCGTTTTTCTATGTTTTTGCAAGTTTAAAACAGCAATTTTATCGTCATTTATCATAAATCGCCTTTTCGCACGAAAGAAACATGAATTTGTCAGTTTGAATAGTTCAAAACAGCGTTTTTCTATGTTTTTGCAAGTTTAAAACAGCAATTTTATCGTGATTTTACAAAAATCGACCGTTTGGAACGTAAGAAACATGAATTTATCAGTTTGAATAGTTGAAAACAGCGTTTTTCTATGTTTTTGCAAGTTTAAAACAGCAATTTTATCGTCATTTCTCACAAATCGCCGTTTCGCACGAAAGAAACATGAATTTGTCAGTTTGAGTAGTTCAAAACAGCGTTTTTCTATGTTTTTGCAAGTTTAAAACAGCAATTTTATCGTCATTTCTCATAAATCGCCGTTTCGCACGAAAGAAACATGAATTTGTCAGTTTGAATAGTAAAAACAGCGTTTTTCTATGTTTTTGCAAGTTTAAAACAGCAATTTTATCGTCATTTCTCATAAATCGCCGTTTCACACGAAAGAAACATGAATTTGTCAGTTTGAATAGTTCAAAACAGCGTTTTTCTATGTTTTTGCAAGTTAAAAACAGCAATTTTATCGTCATTTATCATAAATCGCCGTTTCGCACGAAAGAAACATGAATTTGTCAGTTTGAGTAGTTCAAAACAGCGTTTTTCTATGTTTTTGCAAGTTTAAAACAGCAATTTTATCGTCATTTCTCATAAATCGCCGTTTCACACAAAAGAAACATGAATTTGTCAGTTTGAATAGTTCAAAACAGCGTTTTTCTATGTTTTTGCAAGTTTAAAACAGCAATTTTATCGTAATTTCTCATAAATCGCCGTTTCGCACGAAAGAAACATGAATTTGTCAATTTGAATAGTTGAAAACAGGGTTTTTCAATGTTTTTGCAAGTTTAAAACAGCAATTTTATCGTGATTTCACAAAAATCCACCGTTTGGAACGTAAGAAAAATGAATTTATCAGTTTGAATAGTTGAAAACAGCGTTTTTCTATGTTTTTGCAAGTTTAAAACAGCAATTTTATCGTCATTTATCATAAATCGCCTTTTCGCACGTAAGAAACATGAATTTGTCAGTTTGAATAGTTCAAAACAGCGTTTTTCTATGTTTTTGCAAGTTTAAAACAGCAATTTTATCGTGATTTCACAAAAATCCACCGTTTAGAACGTAAGAAACATGAATTTATCAGTTTGAATAGTTGAAAACAGCGTTTTTCTATGTTTTTGCAAGTTTAAAACAGCAATTTTATCGTCATTTCTCATAAATCGCCGTTTCGCACGAAAGAAACATGAATTTGTCAGATTGAATAGTTCAAAACAGCGTTTTTCTATGTTTTTGCAAGTTTAAAACAGCAATTTTATCGTAATTTCTCATAAATCGCCGTTTCGCACGGAAGAAACATGAATTTGTCAGTTTGAATAGTTGAAAACAGGGTTTTTCAATGTTTTTGCAAGTTTAAAACAGCAATTTTATCGTGATTTCACAAAAATCCACCGTTTGGAACGTAAGAAACATGAATTTATTAGTTTTAATAGTTGAAAACAGCGTTTTTCTATGTATTTGCAAGTTTAAAACAGCAATTTTATCGTCATTTCTCATAAATCGCCGTTTCACATGTAAGAAACATGAATTTGTCAGTTTGAATAGTTCAAAACAGCGTTTTTCTATGTTTTTGCAAGTTTAAAACAGCAATTTTATCGTCATTTCTCATAAATCGCCGTTTCACACAAAAGAAACATGAATTTGTCAGTTTGAATAGTTCAAAACAGCGTTTTTCTATGTTTTTGCAAGTTTATAACAGCAATTTTATAGTAATTTCTCATTAATCGCCGTTTCGCACGGAAGAAACATGAATTTGTCAGTTTGAGTAGTTCAAAAGAGCGTTTTTCTATGTTTTTGCAAGTTTAAAACAGCAATTTTATCGTCATTTCTCATAAATCGCCGCTTCACACGAAAGAAACATGAATTTGTCAGTTTGAATAGATCAAAACAGCGTTTTTTTATGTTTTTGCAAGTTTATAACAGCAATTTTATAGTTATTTCTCATAAATCGCCGTTTCGCACGGAAGATACATGAATTTGTCAGTTTGAGTAGTTCAAAACAGCGTTTCTCTATGTTTTTGCAAGTTTAAAACAGCAATTTTATCGTGATTTCACAAAAATCCACCGTTTCGAACGTAAGAAACATGAATTTATCAGTTTGAATAGTTGAAAACAGCGTTTTTCTATGTTTTTGCAAGTTTAAAACAGCAATTTTATCGTCATTTCTCATAAATCGCCGTTTCGCACGAAAGAAACATGAATTTGTCAGTTTGAATAGTTCAAAACAGCGTTTTTCTATGTTTTTGCAAGTTTAAAACAGCAATTTTATCGTCATTTCTCATAAATCGCCGTTTCACACGAAAGAAACATGAATTTGTCAGTTTGAATAGTCAAAACAGCGATTTTCTATATTTTTGCAAGTTTAAAACAGCAATTTTATCGTCATTTCTCATAAATCGCCGTTTCGCACGAAAGAAACTTGAATTTGTCAGTTTGACTAGTTCAAAACAGCGTATTTCTATGTTTTTGCAAGTTTAAAAAAGCAATTTTATCGTCATTTCTCATAAATCGCCGTTTCACACGAAAGAAACATGAATTTGTCCGTTTGAATAGTTCAAAACAGCGTTTTTCTATGTTTTTGCAAGTTTAAAACAGCAATTTTATCGTGATTTTACAAAAATCCACCGTTTGGAACGTAAGAAACATGAATTTATCAGTTTGAATAGTTGAAAACAGCGTTTTTCTATGTTTTTGCAAGTTTAAAACAGCAATTTTATCGTCATTTCTCATAAATCGCCGTTTCGCACGAAAGAAACATGAATTTGTCAGTTTGAATAGTAAAAACAGCGTTTTTCTATGTTTTTGCAAGTTTAAAACAGCAATTTTATCGTCATTTCTCATAAATCGCCGTTTCACACGAAAGAAACATGAATTTGTCAGTTTGAATAGTTCAAAACAGCGTTTTTCTATGTTTTTGCAAGTTAAAAACAGCAATTTTATCGTCATTTATCAAAAATCGCCGTTTCGCACGAAAGAAACATGAATTTGTCAGTTTGAGTAGTTCAAAACAGCGTTTTTCTATGTTTTTGCAAGTTTAAAACAGCAATTTTATCGTCATTTCTCATAAATCGCCGTTTCACACGAAAGAAACATGAATTTGTCAGTTTGAATAGTTCAAAACAGCGTTTTTCTATGTTTTTGCAAGTTTAAAACAGCAATTTTATCGTAATTTCTCATAAATCGCCGTTTCGCACGAAAGAAACATGAATTTGTCAATTTGAATAGTTGAAAACAGGGTTTTTCAATGTTTTTGCAAGTTTAAAACAGCAATTTTATCGTGATTTCACAAAAATCCACCGTTTGGAACGTAAGAAAAATGAATTTATCAGTTTGAATAGTTGAAAACAGCGTTTTTCTATGTTTTTGCAAGTTTAAAACAGCAATTTTATCGTCATTTATCATAAATCGCCTTTTCGCATGTAAGAAACATGAATTTGTCAGTTTGAATAGTTCAAAACAGCGTTTTTCTATGTTTTTGCAAGTTTAAAACAGCAATTTTATCGTGATTTCACAAAAATCCACCGTTTGGAACGTAAGAAACATGAATTTATCAGTTTGAATAGTTGAAAACAGCGTTTTTCTATGTTTTTGCAAGTTTAAAACAGCAATTTTATCGTCATTTCTCATAAATCGCCGTTTCGCACGAAAGAAACATGAATTTGTCAGATTGAATAGTTCAAAACAGCGTTTTTCTATGTTTTTGCAAGTTTAAAACAGCAATTTTATCGTAATTTCTCATAAATCGCCGTTTCGCACGGAAGAAACATGAATTTGTCAGTTTGAATAGTTGAAAACAGGGTTTTTCAATGTTTTTGCAAGTTTAAAACAGCAATTTTATCGTGATTTCACAAAAATCCACCGTTTGGAACGTAAGAAACATGAATTTATTAGTTTTAATAGTTGAAAACAGCGTTTTTCTATGTATTTGCAAGTTTAAAACAGCAATTTTATCGTCATTTCTCATAAATCGCCGTTTCGCATGTAAGAAACATGAATTTGTCAGTTTGAATAGTTCAAAACAGCGTTTTTCTATGTTTTTGCAAGTTTAAAACAGCAATTTTATCGTCATTTCTCATAAATCGCCGTTTCACACAAAAGAAACATGAATTTGTCAGTTTGAATAGTTCAAAACAGCGTTTTTCTATGTTTTTGCAAGTTTATAACAGCAATTTTATAGTAATTTCTCATTAATCGCCGTTTCGCACGGAAGAAACATGAATTTGTCAGTTTGAGTAGTTCAAAAGAGCGTTTTTCTATGTTTTTGCAAGTTTAAAACAGCAATTTTATCGTCATTTCTCATAAATCGCCGCTTCACACGAAAGAAACATGAATTTGTCAGTTTGAATAGATCAAAACAGCGTTTTTTTATGTTTTTGCAAGTTTATAACAGCAATTTTATAGTTATTTCTCATAAATCGCCGTTTCGCACGGAAGATACATGAATTTGTCAGTTTGAGTAGTTCAAAACAGCGTTTCTCTATGTTTTTGCAAGTTTAAAACAGCAATTTTATCGTGATTTCACAAAAATCCACCGTTTCGAACGTAAGAAACATGAATTTATCAGTTTGAATAGTTGAAAACAGCGTTTTTCTATGTTTTTGCAAGTTTAAAACAGCAATTTTATCGTCATTTCTCATAAATCGCCGTTTCGCACGAAAGAAACATGAATTTGTCAGTTTGAATAGTTCAAAACAGCGTTTTTCTATGTTTTTGCAAGTTTAAAACAGCAATTTTATCGTCATTTCTCATAAATCGCCATTTCACACGAAAGAAACATGAATTTGTCAGTTTGAATAGTCAAAACAGCGATTTTCTATATTTTTGCAAGTTTAAAACAGCAATTTTATCGTCATTTCTCATAAATCGCCGTTTCGCACGAAAGAAACTTGAATTTGTCAGTTTGACTAGTTCAAAACAGCGTATTTCTATGTTTTTGCAAGTTTAAAAAAGCAATTTTATCGTCATTTCTCATAAATCGCCGTTTCACACGAAAGAAACATGAATTTGTCCGTTTGAATAGTTCAAAACAGCGTTTTTCTATGTTTTTGCAAGTTTAAAACAGCAATTTTATCGTCATTTCTCATAAATCGCCGTTTCGCACGAAAGAAACATGAATTTGTCAGTTTGAATAGTTCAAAACAGCGTTTTTCTATGTTTTTGCAAGTTTAAAACAGTAATTTTATCGTCATTTCTCATAAATCGCCGTTTCGCACGGAAGAAACATGAATTTGTCAGTTTGAATAGTTCAAAACAGCGTTTTTCTATGTTTTTGCAAGTTTAAAACAGCAATTTTATCGTCATTTCTCATTAATCGCCGTTTCACACGAAAGAAACATGAATTTGTCAGTTTGAATAGTTCAAAACAGCGTTTTTCTATGTTTTTGCAAGTTTAAAACAGCAATTTTATCGTAATTTCTCATAAATCGCCGTTTCGCACGGAATAAACATGAATTTGTCAGTTTGAATAGTTGAAAACAGCGTTTTTCAATGTTTTTGCAAGTTTAATACCTCAACCCCAAACCTCAAACCCCAAAACTCGAACCCCCAACCCCAAACCTCAAACCCCAAACCTCAAACTTCGAACCCCAAATCCCTAACCTCAAACCCCAAACCTCAACCCCAAACCTCAACCCAAAACCTCAACCCCAAACCTCAACCCCAAACCTCAACCCCAAACCTCAACCCCAAACCTCAACCCCAAACCTCAACCCTAAACCTCAACCCCAAACCTCAACCCCAAAGCCCAAAACTCGAACCCCCAACCCCAAACCTCAAACCCCAAACCTCAACCCCAAACCTCAAACCTCAAACCCCAAACCTCAAACCTCGAACCCCAAACCCCAAACCTCAAACACCGAACCCCAACCCCAAACCTCAAACCGCGAACCCCAAACCTCAAACACCGAACCCCAAACCCAAACCTCAAACCGCGAACCCCAAACCTCAAACCGAAAACCTCAACCCCAAACATCAAACCTCGAACCCCAAACCACAAAACTGAATTTGTCAGTTTGGATAGTTCAAAACAGCGTTTTCTATATTTTTGCAAGTTTAAAACAGCAATTTTATCGTGATTTCACAAAAATCCACCGTTTACAACGTAAGAAACATGAATTTATCAGTTTGAATAGTTCAAAACAGCGTTTTTCTATGTTTTTGCAAGTTTAAAACAGCAAGTTTATCGTGATTTCACAAAAATCCACCGTTTCGAACGTAAGAAACATGAACTTATCAGTTTGAATAGTTGAAAACAGCGTTTTTCTATGTTTTTGCAAGTTTAAAACAGCAATTTTATCGTCATTTCTCATAAATCGCCGTTTCGCACGAAAGAAACATGAATTTGTCAGTTTGAATAGTAAAAACAGCGTTTTTCTTTGTTTTTGCAAGTTTAAAACAGCAATTTTATCGTCATTTCTCATAAATCGCCGTTTCACACGAAAGAAACATGAATTTGTCAGTTTGAATAGTTCAAAACAGCGTTTTTCTATGTTTTTGCAAGTTAAAAACAGCAATTTTTTCGTCATTTATCGTAAATCGCCGTTTCGCACGAAAGAAACATGAATTTGTCAGTTTGAGTAGTTCAAAACAGCGTTTTTCTATGTTTTTGCAAGTTTAAAACAGCAATTTTATCGTCATTTCTAATAAATCGCCGTTTCACACGAAAGAAACATGAATTTGTCAGTTTGAATAGTTCAAAACAGCGTTTTTCTATGTTTTTGCAAGTTTAAAACAGCAATTTTATCGTAATTTGTCATAAATCGCCGTTTCGCGCGGAAGAAACATGAATTTGTCAATTTGAATAGTTGAAAACAGGGTTTTTCAATGTTTTTGCAAGTTTAAAACAGCAATTTTTTCGTGATTTCACAAAAATCCACCGTTTGGAACGTAAGAAACATGAATTTATCAGTTTGAATAGTTGAAAACAGCGTTTTTCTATGGTTTTGCAAGTTTAAAACAGCAATTTTATCGTCATTTCTCATAAATCGCCGTTTCACACGAAAGAAACATGAATTTGTCAGTTTGAATAGTTCAAAACAGCGTTTTTCTATGTTTTTGCAAGTTTAAAACAGCAATTTTATCGTCATTTCTCATAAATCTCCGTTTCACACGAAAGAAACATGAATTTGTTAGTTTGAATAGTTCAAAACAGCGTTTTTCTATGTTTTTGCAAGTTTAAAACAGCAATTTTATCGTCATTTCTCATAAATCGCCGTTTCGCACGAAAGAAACATGAATTTGTCAGTTTGAATAGTTCAAAACAGCGTTTTTCTATGTTTTTGCAAGTTTAATACAGCAATTTTATCGTCATTTCTCATAAATCGCCATTTCACACGAAAGAAACATGAATTTGTCCGTTTGAATAGTTCAAAACAGCGTTTTTCAATGTTTTTGCAAGTTTAAAACAGAAATTTTATCGTAATTTCTCATAAATCGCCGTTTCGCACGGAAGAAACATGAATTTGTCAGTTTGAATAGTTGAAAACAGCGTTTTTCAATGTTTTTGCAAGTTTAAAACAGCAATTTTATCGTGATTTCACAAAAATCCACCGTTTTCAACATAAGAAACATGAATTTATCAGTTTGAATAGTTCAAAACAGCGTTTTTCTATGTTTTTGTAAGTTTAAAACAGCAATTTTATCGTGATTTCACAAAAATCCACCGTTTTCAACGTAAGAAACATGAATTTATCAGTTTGAATAGTTCAAAACAGCGTTTTTCTATGTTTTTGTAAGTTTAAAACAGCAATTTTATCGTGATTTCACAAAAATCCACCGTTTCGAACGTATGAAACATGAATTTATTTATTTATTTATTTATTTATTTATTTATAAGAAGAAGGCCGCACAACAGGACAAGTCCCAATAATCGTGCAGCACTAATAACATACAAAAATTTCTACATTATTGTCAAAACAAATACAAAAAATATTTATACACAAAGGTACATATTATAAATTTAATTAACCGAAGTTAAATGAAATTAAATTAAAAAGTGAAAAATAACAACAGATATGAATCATTTCAGATTCACAGAAAAAAAGAAAATTCAAGTACAATGCTTAAATACAAAAGTCTTAAATGTTTTCAATGTACAGTTATAAATGTTAGGAAAGTTAGACATTATTGATAAATTATTAAATGTGGATATCATTCTAAGAAGTGGGGCATTGACGGCTGAGTTAGTTCTACAGCTTGAAACAGTAAATAAATTTCGCAATCTGGTGGAATATGACGGTATTCTGAATGATATTTTATTAAGTAATGCTGGACTATCAATGATATTGTTTAGCAACTTAAATAAAAATGTTAGATCCATAATTGTTCGACGTTTTTGTAAAGATGTTAATACAATAGAGTTATTTGGAAATTTTTTACTTAAAATGTACAAAAATTTTCTTTGAATTCCTTCAATTCGATTTATGTATATTTGATAAAAAGGAGACCAGCAAATAGCGGCAAATTCAAGATGAGAACGAACAAGTGAATAGTACAGAGATATGAAAGTACCACAACTTTTGAATTTATCCCCAATTCTTAAAATAAATCCTAGCATTTTATATGATTTTTTGACAACATTGTCAATGTGTAAATCAAAAATTAATTTACTATCTAAGAGAACTCCTAAATCTTTTACATGATTTACTCGGTTCACATTATTTCCGTCGAAAGAGTAATTATAAGTATATGTATTTCTGTTCCTAGAAAATGTTATACATGAACATTTATCGAAATTAAGGGTTAAATCATTAGAATTAAGATAGCAGTCAAGTCTGCTAAGGTCCTCTTGAAGTGCCAAACAGTCAGATAATGAATTAATTCGCATATAGACTTTTAAATCATCAGCGTACATATTAAAGTTGGCATTTAGAAAACATTTCTTAATATCATTTATAAAGATAATAAATAAAAGTGGTCCAAGATGGGATCCCTGCGGGACGCCAGAAGTAACAGGGAAATATTCAGATTTATATCCATTTAGCGTAACACATTGTTGTCTATTATTGAGATAAGATCTGAACCAAGAAAGCAAATCACCATGTATACCGAGTACCTCTAACTTTGACAGTAAGATTGTGTGGTTAATCTTATCAAAAGCCTTACTGAAGTCCGTATAAACCGCATCAACTTGTACCATGTCGTCCATGGAAAAAAGAACGTAATCTGTAAATTCAATTAAGTTTGTTTCTACTGATCTTCCGGAATAGAAACCATGTTGCTCAAAATTTATAATATTTTTTACAGAGGCAAATAATTGTCTGTAAATAATTTTTTCAAAAACTTTTTCAAAGACACATAGTATCGATATTGGACGATAATTCTGAACAAGGTTTCTATTACCATTTTTATGTATAGGAATAACTAAAGCTTTTTTCCATAAATTAGGACAGTGACCTTCAGTAAGTGATTTCTCAAAGATTAGCTTTAAAGGCAGAGAAAGAGATTCGGCACACTCTTTTACAAAAAGGCTGGGGATACCATCGTGGCCAGCACCCTTATTAATATCAAGAGATGTTAAAATTTGATGAACCTCACTTTCCGTAACAAATATCTTATGTAGATCAACAGTAGTATTACAATAATCAGTCGCATACTGTGTATGTGAAGCATTAGTATCTAAAAAAGAAGTCTGAAAATGGTTAGCAAACATATTACATATTTGAGTGCCATCAGATGAGTTAACCCCGTTGAACGTCATGTTGCAAGGAATGTTGGACTTTTTGACAGAGGATACGAAAGACCAAAATTTATTCACATTATTTGGGATTTCATTTTCAACATTATTTATGTATTGCATGTAACAAAGTTTGGATAAAGTTTTTACCTTTTGACGTAACGAAGAAAATTCCAAATAATATGATTCATTTCCAAAACGTTTAAATTTGTTGTGGGCTTTGTATTTAGCCTTGATAAGCCTTATTAATTCTGGTGAATACCAACAGGGATATGACTTTTTTGTGACATGTTTTTTAGGCACAAAATTATTAATTGCTCTATTTAAAATGCCATAAAATTTATCCAACGCATCTTCAGTACTCAAATTCTCAAATTCTGATGTCCAGTTAATATTGATTAAATAATTGTTTAATGAAATATAATCTGCTTTTTTAAATAATAATACTTCCCTTGAATTGAATGTTAAGACGGAATGGGCTTCAAATCCACAGTGAACGATTAACGGAGGATGATGTTCATCAACCTTAGTAAGAGGACTGTAACACGGCTTGACAGTTACATCATTATTATTGGAAAATATTAAATCAAGATAATGATTATTTTGATTAGGAATACCATTAAATTGTTTAAGATTACAGTACGACATAAAATCAACAAATTCAGAGGATACAGCATTATTTGTATTATTAGAAATATAACAATTATTAAATGGACGCCATCGTAATAGTGGTAAATTAAAATCGCCACATATTAAAAACTGATCCTTTGGCTGAAAGTCGATAACTGATATTAAATTGTTCACAAAAATATTCCTAGATTCATCACACTTTGGAGGAATATAAACACAGCATATATGTAGTTTAAAGAATTTGCAGTATACAGTTACCCACACATCTTCTACGCTTGTTGACCACTCTGGTTTAGAAACACATTTAATGTCACTTTTCACGCCAATAAGTACGCCACCACCATCGTCTTTATGTGAACAGGTAGATTGTCTATCACGTCTAAACATGGAATAATTATCACCTAGCACTTCACGGTCAAACACTGATGCGTTTAGATTTGTCTCGGTTAGACATAAAATGTCAAAATCACTTGTTGAAGAGCTAGATTTAATTTCAAAGGTTTTAGTTCTTAATCCTCGGACGTTCTGGTAGTACACGCTTAAAGCCATGAGGAGTGAATATGATATTATATTAACAAAAGGTGCTTAATTCAGTTTTTTAATATCTTGTTCCGTGTATATTGTGTGAACTTTGGAATCATCAGTTTTTCTCGTAAGTATCTTTGCATTTTTGGTCCAAACATATTTGTAATTTTTAAGACGAAGTTCTTCACGAGCCAATTTAAATAAATGCATATTATTATTTGTTAAATGATCATTAACATAAATATTTTATGAAGTGCCTTCATACCCTAAATCGTTTGTTGTTAATATTTGCATTTTGGAAGCAGTCATAAATTTTTGTTTCACATTACGTGAGATAAATTTAACAACAATGTTTTTAGATCGTCTCGTATTACTTTTATCAAACTGAGGAACACGATGGGCAGCGTCAAGATCATTCTCAGTGATATTAATATTAAGTTTTTTACCCATATTGGAAACAATATCATTTATATTCTCATTGGGCTTCTCTGGGATGTTCTGTATAACTACATTGTTTACACGTGAGTATTGCTCCAAATCATTAATTTTATTATTTAATTGAAGTACTTGCGACTTTAGTTCCAGGTTTTCAGATTTCAGTTTTTCTAACTCTTTCAATTTTTGGTTAATTGTAATTAAGTTTTTTTCAAAATCTGTTATTTTATTGCTGCAAAATTGAACTGATTCTATTATGGAGTCTAATTTAGAATCTAATTCTGATTTAAATATTTTCAGTTCGGTGCTTATGTCGCTATCTTTCGATGGAGAAACTTCGCCGAAATCCAGAGCGGCAGACACCTTGGAAGCGCCCTTCGGCCTACATTTCGGACATAACCATGCGATAACACTAGCATCAAGCAGTGTACTTTGTTCGGCATTAAACTTGATATCAGTGCAAGCTTGATGATAAAGGGAAGCACACTTGAAGCAGTGCAACCCAGGATATTTATTGTTGACACTTCTGCTACATCTGCTGCAGTTTGGCATGGTGACGTATTGTAGATTAGACACGATAAGACAAAGCAAATATTAATTAGCAATTTTGCAATTTTTAACGGTCTATGTATCACAAAAAAGATTGATTTACATCAATTTCAAGCTAAACACAAAACTGTACTGTTATATAAATCACTTCAAATAAAAATAGGCACTCTTATTTATAAATAGACTAATTTTGAGAATTTTTAAAACTATATTTACACTCAAATTTTTCGAAAATAGAGGAACTAAGAAAAAACTATCTGTACGCTTTGACAACAACGACAATAAATGAATTTATCAGTTTGAATAGTTGAAAACAGCGTTTTTCTATGTTTTTGCAAGTTTAAAACAGCAATTTTATCGTCAATTCTCATAAATCGCCGTTTCGCACGAAAGAAACATGAATTTGTCAGTTTGAATACTTCAAAACAGCGTTTTTCTATGTTTTTGCAAGTTTAAAACAGCAATTTTATCGTCATTTCTCATAAATCGCCGTTTCACACGAAAGAAACATGAATTTGTCAGTTTGAATAGTCAAAACAGCGTTTTTCTATGTTTTTGCAAGTTTAAAACAGCAATTTTATCGTCATTTCTCATAAATCGCCTTTTCGCACGAAAGAAACATTAATTTGTCAGTTTGAATAGTTCAAAACAGCGTTTTTCTATGTTTTTGCAAGTTTAAAACAGCAATTTTATCGTCATTTATCATAAATCGCCGTTTCGCACGAAAGAAACATGAATTTGTCCGTTTGAATAGTTCAAAACAGCGTTTTTCTATGTTTTTGCAAGTTTAAAACAGCAATTTTATCGTAATTTCTCATAAATCGCCGTTTCGCACGAAAGAAACATGAATTTGTCAGTTTGAATAGTTCAAAACAGCGTTTTTCTATGTTTTTGCAAGTTTAAAACAGCAATTTTATGGTCATTTCTCATAAATCGCCGTTTCACACGAAAGAAACATGAATTTGTCAGTTTGAATAGTTCAAAACAGCGTTTTTCTATGTTTTTGCAAGTTTAAAACAGCAATTTTATCGTAATTTCTCATAAATCGCCGTTTCGCACGGAATAAACATGAATTTGTCAGTTTGAATAGTTGAAAACAGCGTTTTTCAATGATTTTGCAAGTTTAATACCTCAACCCCAAACCTCAACCCCAAACCCCAAAACTCGAACCCCAAACCTCAAACCCCAAACCTCAAAATTCGAACCCCAAATCCCTAACCTCAAACCCCAAACCTCAACCCCAAACCTCAACCCCAAACCTCAACCCCAAACCTCAACCCCAAACCTCAACCCTAAACTTCAACCCCAAACCTCAACCCCAAAGCCCAAAACTCGAACCCCCAACCCCAAACCTCAAACCCCAAACCTCAACCGCAAACCTCAAACCTCGAACACCAAACCCCAAACCTCAAACACCGAACCCCAACCCCAAACCTCAAACCGCGAACCCCAAACCTCAAACACCGAACCCCAAACCCAAACCTCAAACCGCGAACCCCAAACCTCAAACCCCAAACCTCAACCCCAAACATCAAACCTCGAACCCCAAACCACAAAACTGAATTTGTCAGTTTGGATAGTTCAAAACAGCGTTTTCTATGATTTTGCAAGTTTAAAACAGCAATTTTATCGTCATTACTCATAAATCGCCGTTTCACACGAAAGAAACATGAATTTGTCCGTTTGAATAGTTCAAAACAGCGTTTTTCTATGTTTTTGCAAGTTTAAAACAGCAATTTTATCGTCATTTCTCATAAATCGCCGTTTCGCATGGAAGAAACATGAATTTGTCAGTTTGAATACTTCAAAACAGCGTTTTTCTATGTTTTTGCAAGTTTAAAACAGCAATTTTATCGTCATTTCTCATAAATCGCCGTTTCGCACGAAAGAAACATGAATTTGTCAGTTTGAATAGTTCAAAACAGCGTTTTTCTGTTTTTGCAAGTTTAAAACAGCAATTTTATCGTGATTTCACAAAAATCCACCGTTTGGAACGTAAGAAACATGAATTTATTAGTTTGAATAGTTGAAAACAGCGTTTTTCTATGTTTTTGCAAGTTTAAAACAGCAATTTTATCGTCATTTCTCATAAATCGCCGTTTCACAAGTAAGAAACATGAATTTGTCAGTTTGAATAGTTCAAAACAGCGTTTTTCTATGTTTTTGCAAGTTTAAAACAGCAATTTTATCGTCATTTCTCATTAATCGCCGTTTCACACGGAAGAAGCATGAATTTGTCAGTTTGAATAGTTCAAAACAGCGTTTTTCTATGTTTTTGCAAGTTTATAACAGCAATTTTATAGTAATTTCACATTAATCGCCGTTTCGCACGGAAGAAACATGAATTTATCAGTTTGAGTAGTTCAAAACAGCGCTTTTCTATGTTTTTGCAAGTTTAAAACAGCAATTTTATCGTCATTTCTCATAAATCGCCGTTTCACACGAAAGAAACATGAATTTGTCGGTTTGAATAGATCAAAACAGCGTTTTTCTATGTTTCTGCAAGTTTATAACAGCAATTTTATAGTTATTTCTCATAAATCGCCGTTTCGCACGGAAGAAACATGAATTTGTCAGTTTGAGTAGTTCAAAACAGCGTTTCTCTATGTTTTTGCAAGTTTAAAACAGCAATTTTATCGTGATTTCACAAAAATCCACCGTTTCGAACGTAAGAAACATGAATTTATCAGTTTGAATAGTTGAAAACAGCGTTTTTCTATGTTTTTGCAAGTTTAAAACAGCAATTTTATCGTCATTTCTCATAAATCGCCGTTTCACACGAAAGAAACATGAATTTGTCAGTTTGAATAGTTCAAAACAGCGTTTTTCTATGTTTTTGCAAGTTTATAACAGCAATTTTATAGTAATTTCTCATTAATCGCCGTTTCGCACGGAAGAAACATGAATTTGTCAGTTTGAGTAGTTCAAAACAGCGCTTTTCTATGTTTTTGCAAGTTTAAAACAGCAATTTTATCGTCATTTCTCATAAATCGCCGTTTCGCACGAAAGAAACATGAATTTGTCAGTTTGAATAGTTCAAAACAGCGTTTTTCTATGTTTTTGCAAGTTTAAAACAGCAATTTTATCGTCATTTATCATAAATCGCCGTTTCGCACGAAAGAAACATGAATTTGTCAGTTTGAGTAGTTCAAAACAGCGTTTTTCTTTGTTTTTGCAAGTTTAAAACAGCAATTTTATCGTCATTTCTTATAAATCGCCGTTTCACACGAAAGAAACATGAATTTGTCAGTTTGAATAGTCAAAACAGCGATTTTCTATGTTTTTGCAAGTTTAAAACAGCAATTTTATCGTCATTTCTCATAAATCGCCGTTTCGCACAAAAGAAACATGAATTTGTCAGTTTGAATAGTTCAAAACAGCGTATTTCTATGTTTTTGCAAGTTTAAAAAAGCAATTTTATCGTCATTTCTCATAAATCGCCGTTTCACACGAAAGAAACATGAATTTGTCCGTTTGAATAGTTCAAAACAGCGTTTTTCAATGTTTTTGCAAGTTTAATACCTCAAACCCCAAAACTCGAACCCCAAACCCCAAACCTCAAACCCCAAACCTCAAACTTCGAACCCCAAATCCCTAACCTCAAACCCCAAACCTCAACCCTAAACCTTAACCCAAAACCTCAACCCCAAACCTCAACCCCAAACCTCAACCCCAAACCTCAACCCCAAACCTCAACCCCAAACCTCAACCCCAAACCTCAACCCTAAACCTCAACCCCAAACCTCAACCCCAAAGCCCAAAACTCGAACCCCCAACCCCAAACCTCAAACCCCAAACCTCAACCCCAAACCTCAAACCTTAAACCCCAAACCTCAAACCTCGAACCCCAAACCCCAAACCTCAAACACCGAACCCCAACCCCAAACCTCAAACCGCGAACCCCAAACCTCAAACACCGAACCCCAAACCCAAACCTCAAACCGCGAACCCCAAACCTCAAACCGAAAACCTCAACCCCAAACATCAAACCTAGAACCCCAAACCACAAAACTGAATTTGTCAGTTTGGATAGTTCAAAACAGCGTTTTTCTATGTTTTTGCAAGTTTAAAACAGCAATTCTATCGTCATTTCTCATAAATCGCCGTTTCACACGAAAGAAACATGAATTTGTCCGTTTGAATAGTTCAAAACAGCGTTTTTCTATGTTTTTGCAAGTTTAAAACAGAAATTTTATCGTAATTTCTCATAAATCGCCATTTCGCACGGAAGAAACATGAATTTGTCAGTTTGAATAGTTAAAAACAGCGTTTTTCAATGTTTTTGCAAATTTAAAACAGCAATTTTATCGTGATTTCACAAAAATCCACCGTTTCCAAAGTAAGAAACATGAATTTATCAGTTTGAATAGTTCAAAACAGCGTTTTTCTATGTTTTTGCAAGTTTAAAACAGCAATTTTATCGTGATTTCACAAAAATCCACCGTTTCGAACGTAAGAAACATGAATTTATCAGTTTGAATAGTTGAAAACAGCGTTTTTCTATGTTTTTGCAAGTTTAAAACAGCAATTTTATCGTCAATTCTCATAAATCGCGGTTTCGCACGAAAGAAACATGAATTTGTCAGTTTGAATAGTTCAAAACAGCGTTTTTCTATGTTTTTGCAAGTTTAAAACAGCAATTTTATCGTCATTTCTCATAAATCGCCGTTTCGCACAAAAGAAACATGAATTTGTCAGTTTGAATAGTTCAAAACAGCGTTTTTCTATGTTTTTGCAAGTTTAAAACAGCAATTTTATCGTCATTTCTCATAAAACGCCGTTTCACACGAAAGAAACATGAATTTGTCAGTTTGAATAGTCAAAACAGTGTTTTTCTATGTTTTTGCAAGTTTAAAACAGCAATTTTATCGTCATTTCTCATAAATCGCCGTTTCGCACGAAAGAAACATGAATTTGTCCGTTTGAATAGTTCAAAACAGCGTATTTCTATGTTTTTGCAAGTTTAAAACAGCAATTTTATCGTCATTTCTCATAAATCGCCGTTTCACACGAAAGAAACATGAATTTGTCCGTTTGAATAGTTCAAAACAGCGTTTTTCTATGTTTTTGCAAGTTTAAAACAGCAATTTTATCGTCATTTTTCATAAATCGCCGTTTCGCACGAAAGAAACATGAATTTGTCAGTTTGAATAGTTCAAAACAGCGTTTTTCTATGTTTTTGCAAGTTTAAAACAGCAATTTTATCGTCATTTCTCATAAATCGCCGTTTCACACGAAAGAAACATGAATTTGTCAGTTTAAATAGTTAAAACAGCGTTTTTCTATGTTTTTGCAAGTTTAAAACAGCAATTTTATCGTCATTACTCATAAATCGCCGTTTCGCACGAAAGAAACATTAATTTGTCAGTTTGAATAGTTCAAAACAGCGTTTTTCTGTTTTTGCAAGTTTAAAACAGCAATTTTATCGTCATTTCTCATAAATCGCCGTTTCACACGAAAGAAACATGAATTTGTCCGTTTGAATAGTTCAAAACAGCGTTTTTCTATGTTTTTGCAAGTTTAAAACAGCAATTTTATCGTCATTTATCATAAATCGCCGTTTCGCACGAAAGAAACATGAATTTGTCAGTTTGAATAGTACAAAACAGCGTTTATCTATGTTTTTGCAAGTTTAAAACAGCAATTTTATCGTCATTTCTCATAAATCGCCGTTTCGCACGAAAGAAACATGAATTTGTTAGTTTAAATAGTTCAAAACAGCGTTTTTCTATGTTTTTGCAAGTTTAAAACAGCAATTTTATCGTCATTTCTCATAAATCGCCGTTTCACACGAAAGAAACATGAATTTGTCAGTTTGAATAGTTCAAAACAGCGTTTTTCTATGTTTTTGCAAGTTTAAAACAGCAATTTTATCGTAATTTTTCATAAATCGCCGTTTCGCACGGAATAAACATGAATTTGTCAGTTTGAATAGTTGAAAACAGCGTTTTTCGATGTTTTTGCAAGTTTAATACCTCACCCCCAAACCTCAACCCCAAACTCCAAAACTCGAACCCCAAACCTCAAACCCCAAACCTCAAACTTCGAACCCCAAATCCCTAACCTCAAACCCCAAACCTCAACCCCAAACCTCAACCCTATACCTCAACCCCAAACCTCAACCCCAAACCCCAAAACTCGAACCCCCAACCCCAAACCTCAAACCCCAAACCTCACACTTCGAACCCCAAATCCCTAACCTCAAACTACAAACCTCAACCCCAAACTTAATCCCCAAACCTCAACCCCAAACCTCAACCCCAAACCTCAACCCCAAACCTCAACCCCAAACCTCAACCCTAAACCTCAACACCAAACCTCAACCCCAAAGCCCAAAACTCGAACCCCCAACCCCAAACCTCAAACCCCAAACCTCAACTCCAAACCTCAAAACTCGAACCCCAAACCTCAAACCTCGAACCCCAAACCCCAAACCTCAAACACCGAACCCCAACCCCAAACCTCAAACCGCGAACCCCAAACCTCAAACACCGAACCCCAAACCCAAACCTCAAACCGCGAACCCCAAACCTCAAACCCCAAACCTCAACCCCAAACATCAAACCTTGAACCCCAAACCACAAAACTAAATTTGTCAGTTTGGATAGTTTAAAACAGCGTTTTCTATGATTTTGCAAGTTTAAAACAGCAATTTTATCGTGGTTTCACAAAAATCCACCGTTTCCAACGTAAGAAACATTTATTTATCAGTTTGAATAGTTGAAAACAGCGTTTTTCTATGTTTTTGCAAGTTTAAAACAGCAAGTTTATCGTGATTTCACAAAAATCCACCGTTTCGAACGTAAGAAACATGAATTTATCAGTTTGAATAGTTGAAAACAGCGTTTTTCTAGGTTTTTGCAAGTTTAAAACAGCAATTTTATCGTCATTTTTCATAAAACGCCGTTTCGCACGAAAGAAACATGAATTTGTCAGTTTGAATAGTTCAAAACAGCGTTTATCTATGTTTTTGCAAGTTTAAAACTTCAATTTTATCGTCATTTCTCATAAATCGCCGTTTCACACGAAAGAAACATGAATTTGTCAGTTTGAATAGTCAAAACAGCGTTTTTCTATGTTTTTGCAAGTTTAAAACAGCAATTTTATCGTCATTTCTCATAAATCGCCGTTTCGCACGAAAGAAACATTAATTTGTCAGTTTGAATAGTTCAAAACAGCGTTTTTCTGTTTTTGCAAGTTTAAAACAGCAATTTTATCGTCATTTTTCATAAATCGCCGTTTCGCACGAAAGAAACATGAATTTGTCAGTTTGAATAGTTCAAAACAGCGTTTTTCTATGTTTTTGCAAGTTTAAAACAGCAATTTTATCGTCATTTCTCATAAATCGCCGTTTCACACGAAAGAAACATGAATTTGTCAGTTTGAATAGTTAAAACAGCGTTTTTCTATGTTTTTGCAAGTTTAAAACAGCAATTTTATCGTCATTACTCATAAATCGCCGTTTCGCACGAAAGAAACATTAATTTGTCAGTTTGAATAGTTCAAAACAGCGTTTTTCTGTTTTTGCAAGTTTAAAACAGCAATTTTATCGTCATTTCTCATAAATCGCCGTTTCACACGAAAGAAACATGAATTTGTCCGTTTGAATAGTTCAAAACAGCGTTTTTCTATGTTTTTGCAAGTTTAAAACAGCAATTTTATCGTCATTTATCATAAATCGCCGTTTCGCACGAAAGAAACATGAATTTGTCAGTTTGAATAGTACAAAACAGCGTTTATCTATGTTTTTGCAAGTTTAAAACAGCAATTTTATCGTCATTTCTCATAAATCGCCGTTTCGCACGAAAGAAACATGAATTTGTCAGTTTGAATAGTTCAAAACAGCGTTTTTCTATGTTTTTGCAAGTTTAAAACAGCAATTTTATCGTCATTTCTCATAAATCGCAGTTTCACACGAAAGAAACATGAATTTGTCAGTTTGAATAGTTCAAAACAGCGTTTTTCTATGTTTTTGCAAGTTTAAAACAGCAATTTTATCGTAATTTCTCATAAATCGCCGTTTCGCACGGAATAAACATGAATTTGTCAGTTTGAATAGTTGAAAACAGCGTTTTTCAATGTTTTTGCAAGTTTAATACCTCAACCCCAAACCTCAACCCCAAACTCCAAAACTCGAACCCCAAACCTCAAACCCCAAACCTCAAACTTCGAACCCCAAATCCCTAACCTCAAACCCCAAACCTCAACCCCAAACCTCAACCCTAAACCTCAACCCCAAACCTCAACCCCAAACCCCAAAACTCGAACCCCCAACCCCAAACCTCAAACCCCAAACCTCACACTTCGAACCCCAAATCCCTAACCTCAAACCACAAACCTCAACCCCAAACTTAATCCCCAAACCTCAACCCCAAACCTCAACCCCAAACCTCAACCCCAAACCTCAACCCCAAACCTCAACCCTAAACCTCAACACCAAACCTCAACCTTAAAGCCCAAAACTCGAACCCCCAACCCCAAACCTCAAACCCCAAACCTCAACTCCAAACCTCAAAACTCGAACCCCAAACCTCGAACCCCAAACCCCAAACCTCAAACACCGAACCCCAACCCCAAACCTCAAACCGCGAACCCCAAACCTCAAACACCGAACCCCAAACCCAAACCTCAAACCGCGAACCCCAAACCTCAAACCCCAAACCTCAACCCCAAACATCAAACCTCGAACCCCAAACCACAAAACTAAATTTGTCAGTTAGGATAGTTCAAAACAGCGTTTTCTATGATTTTGCAAGTTTAAAACAGCAATTTTATCGTGGTTTCACAAAAATCCACCGTTTCCAACGTAAGAAACATTTATTTATCAGTTTGAATAGTTGAAAACAGCGTTTTTCTATATTTTTGCAAGTTTAAAACAGCAATTTTATCGTGATTTCACAAAAATCCACCGTTTTGAACGTAAGAAACATGAATTTATCAGTTTGAATAGTTGAAAACAGCGTTTTTCTATGTTTTTGCAAGTTTAAAACAGCAATTTTATCGTGGTTTCACAAAAATCCACCGTTTCCAACGTAAGAAACATGAATTTATCAGTTTGAATAGTTCAAAACAGCGTTTTTCTATGTTTTTGCAAGTTTAAAACAGCAAGTTTATCGTGATTTCACAAAAATCCACCGTTTCGAACGTAAGAAACATGAATTTATCAGTTTGAATAGTTGAAAACAGCGTTTTTCTATGTTTTTGCAAGTTTAAAACAGCAATTTTATCGTCATTTTTCATAAAACGCCGTTTCGCACGAAAGAAACATGAATTTGTCAGTTTGAATAGTTCAAAACAGCGTTTATCTATGTTTGTGCAAGTTTAAAACAGCAATTTTATCGTCATTTCTCATAAATCGCCGTTTCACACAAAAGAAACATGAATTTGTCAGTTTGAATAGTCAAAACAGCGTTTTTCTATGTTTTTGCAAGTTTAAAACAGCAATTTTATCGTCATTTCTCATAAATCGCCGTTTCGCACGAAAGAAACATTAATTTGTCAGTTTGAATAGTTCAAAACAGCGTTTTTCTGTTTTTGCAAGTTTAAAACAGCAATTTTATCGTCATTTCTCATAAATCGCCGTTTCACACGAAAGAAACATGAATTTGTCCGTTTGAATAGTTCAAAACAGCGTTTTTCTTTGTTTTTGCAAGTTTAAAACAGCAATTTTATCGTCATTTCTCATAAATCGCCGTTTCACACGAAAGGAACATAAATTTGCCAGTTTGAATAGTTTAAAACAGCGTTTTTCTATGTTTTTGCAAGTTTAAAACAGCATTTTTATCGTCATTTCTCATAAATCGCCGTTTCACACGGAAGAAACATGAATTTGTCAGTTTGAATAGTTCAAAACAGCGTTTTTCTATGTTTTTGCAAATTTAAAACAGCAATTTTATCGTAATTTCTCATAAATCGCCGTTTCGCACGGAATAAACATGAATTTGTCAGTTTGAATAGTTGAAAACAGCGTTTTTCAATGTTTTTGCAAGTTTAATACCTCAACCCCAAACCTCAACCCCAAACTCCAAAACTCGAACCCCAAACCTCAAACCCCAAACCTCAAACTTCGAACCCCAAATCCCTAACCTCAAACCCCAAACCTCAACCCCAAACCTCAACCCTAAACCTCAACCCCAAACCTCAACCCCAAACCCCAAAACTCGAACCCCCAACCCCAAACCTCAAACCCAAAACCTCACACTTCGAACCCAAAATCCCTAACCTCAAACCACAAACCTCAACCCCAAACTTAATCCCTAAACCTCAACCCCAAACCTCAACCCCAAACCTCAACCCCAAACCTCAACCCTAAACCTCAACACCAAACCTCAACCCCAAAGCCCAAAACTCGAACCCCCAACCCCAAACCTCAAACCCCAAACCTCAACTCCAAACCTCAAAACTCGAACCCCAAACCTCAAACCTCGAACCCCAAACCCCAAACCTCAAACACCGAACCCCAACCCCAAACCTCAAACCGCGAACCCCAAACCTCAAACACCGAACCCCAAACCCAAACCTCA
Organism: Poecilus cupreus; assembly: GCA_963942605.1. Classification (NCBI taxonomy): domain Eukaryota; kingdom Metazoa; phylum Arthropoda; class Insecta; order Coleoptera; family Carabidae; genus Poecilus; species Poecilus cupreus. The sequence continues at coordinate 49,860 of CAWWDY010002508.1, forward strand.
AACCGCGAACCCCAAACCTCAAACCGAAAACCTCAACCCCAAACATCAAACCTCGAACCCCAAACCACAAAACTGAATTTGTCAGTTTGGATAGTTCAAAACAGCGTTTTCTATGATTTTGCAAGTTTAAAACAGCAATTTTATCGTGATTTCACAAAAATCCACCGTTTCCAACGTAAGAAACATTTATTTATCAGTTTGAATAGCTGAAAACAGCGTTTTTCTATATTTTTTCAAGTTTAAAACAGCAATTTTATCGTGATTTCACAAAAATCCACCGTTTTGAACGTAAGAAACATGAATTTATCAGTTTGAATAGTTGAAACAGCGTTTTTCTATGTTTTTGCAAGTTTAAAACAGCAATTTTATCGTCATTTCTCATAAATCGCCGTTTCGCACGAAGAAACATGAATTTGTCAGTTTGAATAGTTCAAAACAGCGTTTTTCTATGTTTTTGCAAGTTTAAAACAGCAATTTTATCGTCATTTCTCATAAATCGCCGTTTCACACGAAAGAAACATGAATTTGTCCGTTTGAATAGTTCAAAACAGCGTTTTTCTTTGTTTTTGCAAGTTTAAAACAGCAATTTTATCGTCATTTCTCATAAATCGCCGTTTCACACGAAAGGAACATGAATTTGCCAGTTTGAATAGTTTAAAACAGCGTTTTTCTATGTTTTTGCAAGTTTAAAACAGCAATTTTATCGTGATTTCACAAAAATCCACCGTTTCCAACGTAAGAAACATGAATTTATCAGTTTGAATAGTTCAAAATAGCGTTTTTCTATGTTTTTGCAAGTTTAAAACAATAAGTTTATCGTGATTTCACAAAAATCCACCGTTTCGAACGTAAGAAACATGAATTTATCAGTTTGAATAGTTGAAAACAGCGTTTTTCTATGTTTTTGCAAGTTTAAAACAGCAATTTTATCGTCATTTTTCATAAAACGCCGTTTCGCACGAAAGAAACATGAATTTGTCAGTTTGAATAGTTCAAAACAGCGTTTATCTATGTTTTTGCAAGTTTAAAACAGCAATTTTATCGTCATTTCTCATAAATCGCCGTTTCACACGAAAGAAACATGAATTTGTCAGTTTGAATAGTCAAAACAGCGTTTTTCTATGTTTTTGCAAGTTTAAAACAGCAATTTTATCGTCATTTCTCATAAATCGCCGTTTCGCACGAAAGAAACATTAATTTGTCAGTTTGAATAGTTCAAAACAGCGTTTTTCTGTTTTTGCAAGTTTAAAACAGCAATTTTATCGTCATTTCTCATAAATCGCCGTTTCACACGAAAGAAACATGAATTTGTCCGTTTGAATAGTTCAAAACAGCGTTTTTCTATGTTTTTGCAAGTTTAAAACAGCAATTTTATCGTCATTTATCATAAATCGCCGTTTCGCACGAAAGAAACATGAATTTGTCAGTTTGAATAGTTCAAAACAGCGTTTTTCTATGTTTTTGCAAGTTTAAAACAGCAATTTTATCGTCATTTCTCATAAATCGCCGTTTCACACGAAAGAAAGATGAATTTGTCCGTTTGAATAGTTCAAAACAGCGTTTTTCTTTGTTTTTGCAAGTTTAAAACAGCAATTTTATCGTCATTTCTCATAAATCGCCGTTTCACACGAAAGGAACATGAATTTGCCAGTTTGAATAGTTTAAAACAGCGTTTTTCTATGTTTTTGCAAGTTTAAAACAGCAATTTTATCGTAATTTCTCATTAATCGCCGTTTCGCACGGAAGAAACATGAATTTGTCAGTTTGAATAGTTGAAAACCGCGTTTTTCAATGTTTTTGCAAGTTTAAAACAGCAATTTTATCGTGATTTCACAAAAATCCACCGTTTCCAACGTAAGAAACATGAATTTATCAGTTTGAATAGTCAAAACAGCGTTTTTCTATGTTTTTGCAAGTTTAAAACAGCAAGTTTATCGTCATTTCTCATAAATCGCCGTTTCGCACGAAAGAAACATTAATTTGTCAGTTTGAATAGTTTAAAACAGCGTTTTTCTGTTTTTGCAAGTTTAAAACAGCAATTTTATCGTCATTTCTCATAAATCGCCGTTTCACACGAAAGAAACATGAATTTGTCAGTTTGAATAGTTCAAAACAGCGTTTTCTATGATTTTGCAAGTTTAAAACAGCAATTTTATCGTGATTTCACAAAAATCCACCGCTTCCAACGTAAGAAACATTAATTTATCAGTTTGAATAGTTGAAAACAGCGTTTTTCTATATTTTTGTAAGTTTAAAACAGCAATTTTATCGTGATTTCACAAAAATCCACCGTTTCGAACGTAAGAAACATGAATTTATCAGTTTGAATAGCTGAAAACCGCAATTTTCTATGTTTTTGCAAGTTTAAAACAGCAATTTTATCGTCATTTCTCATAAATCGCCGTTTCGCACGAAGAAACATGAATTTGTCAGTTTGAATAGTTCAAAACAGCGTTTTTCTATGTTTTTGCAAGTTTAAAACAGCAATTTTATCGTCATTTCTCATAAATCGCCGTTTCACACGAAAGGAACATGAATTTGCCAGTTTGAATAGTTTAAAACATCGTTTTTCTATGTTTTTGCAAGTTTAAAACAGCAATTTTATCGTAATTTCTCATTAATCGCCGTTTCGCACGGAAGAAACATGAATTTGTCAGTTTGAATAGTTGAAAACAGCGTTTTTAAATGTTTTTGCAAGTTTAAAACAGCAATTTTATCGTGATTTCACAAAAATTTACCGTTTTTAACGTAAGAAACATGAATTTATCAGTTTGAATAGTTCAAAACAGCGTTTTTTTTATGTTTTTGCAAGTTTAAAACAGCAAGTTTATCGTGATTTTACAAAAATCCACCGTTTCGAACGTAAGAAACATGAATTTATCAGTTTGAATAGTTGAAAACAGCGTTTTTCTATGTTTTTGCAAGTTTAAAACAGCAATTTTATCGTCATTTCTCATAAATCGCCGTTTCGCACGAAAGAAACATGAATTTGTCAGTTTGACTAGTTCAAAACAGCGTTTTTCTATGTATTTGCAAGTTTAAAACAGCAATTTTATCGTCATTTCTCATAAATCGCCGTTTCACACGAAAGAAACATGAATTTGTCAGTTTGAATAGTTCAAAACAGCGTTTTTCTATGTTTTTGCAAGTTTAAAACAGCAATTTTATCGTCATTTCTCATAAATCGCCGTTTCGCACGGAATAAACATGAATTTGTCAGTTTGAATAGTTGAAAACAGCGTTTTTCAATGTTTTTGCAAGTTTAATACCTCAACCCCAAACCTCAACCCCCAAACCCCAAAACTCGAACCCCCAACCCCAAACCTCAAACCCCAAACCTCTAACTTCGAACCCCAAATCCCTAACCTCAAACCCCAAACCTCAACCCCAAACCTCAACCCAAAACCTCAACCCCAAACCTCAACCCCAAACCTCAACCCCAAACCTCAACCCCAAACCTCAACCCCAAACCTCAACCCCAAACCTCAACCTTAAACCTCAACCCCAAACCTCAACCCCAAACCTCAACCCTAAACCTCAACACCAAACCTCAACCCCAAAGCCCAAAACTCGAACCCCCAACCCCAAACCTCAACCCCAAACCTCAAACCTCGAACCCTAAACCTCAAACCTCGAACCCCAAACCCCAAACCTCAAACACCGAACCCCAACCACAAACCTCAAACCGCGAACCCCAAACCTCAAACACCGAACCCCAAACCCAAACCTCAAACCGCGAACCCCAAACCTCAAACCCCAAACCTCAACCCCAAACATCAAACCTCGAACCCCAAACCACAAAACTGAATTTGTCAGTTTGGATAGTTCAAAACAGCGTTTTCTATGATTTTGCAAGTTTAAAACAGCAATTTTATCGTGATTTCACAAAAATCCACCGTTTCCAACGTAAGAAACATATATTTATCAGTTTGAATAGTTGAAAACAGCGTTTTTCTATATTTTTGCAAGTTTAAAACAGCAATTTTATCGTGATTTCACAAAAATCCACCGTTTCGAACGTAAGAAACATGAATTTATCAGTTTGAATAGTCGAAAACAGCGTTTTTCTATGTTTTTGCAAGTTTAAAACAGCAATTTTATCGTCATTTCTCATAAATCGCCGTTTCGCACGAAGAAACATGAATTTGTCAGTTTGAATAGTTCAAAACAGCGTTTTTCTATGTTTTTGCAAGTTTAAAACAGCAATTTTATCGTCATTTCTCATAAATCGCCGTTTCACACGAAAGAAACATGAATTTGTCCGTTTGAATAGTTCAAAACAGCGTTTTTCTTTGTTTTTGCAAGTTTAAAACAGCAATTTTATCGTCATTTCTCATAAATCGCCGTTTCACACGAAAGGAACATGAATTTAATAATAATAATAATAATATTTTATTCTTTCTTTGAATCATACAGATTATAGATATCGTCAATAAAAAATTTAAATAAATAATACAACATATTATACAATGTGATTTTTACAATAGTTTAGAAATTCTACTTCTGTATAAAAACAATTTTGTATTAATAATTTTTTTAATTTGCATTTAAAGATTTTTACTGTTTTGGAGAGCTTAATGTCAGATGGCAGGACGTTGAAATATTCTAAACCTTTGCAATCAGGGGAGTTCCTTCCAATGGCAAGTCGTGTAAATGGAATTCTGAAATTGTCCTTATTTCTAGTATTTGCACTGTGAATATCATTATTAGTCAGAAACTTATTTTTATTTAAATAAATAAAGGTACATAAATGGTAGACATACAAAGAATAAAGCGTCATTATATTGTATTGTCCAAAGAGATCTCGGCAGCTGATATTAAAAGGAGCATTTGCGAGACACCTGATAATTCTCTTCTGGGCGACGAAGACATGCTTAACAGATGTAGATGAACCCCAGAAGCAGATACCATACGCTAATATTGACCCGACTTTCGCATGATAATACATCACTAACTGACTCTCAGTAAAAATGTATCTCAAATGTCTAAACTGAAAACATAATGAGTTTAATTTTGAAATGACGAAGTTACAGTGAGGAGTCCAATTTGAAATTTCGTCCATAATCATACCTAAAAATTTTACATTTTTTTGTTTGGAAATAGCACTACTATTTACATACAAATTGAGACTGTGATTATTTGTATTTCGTGGGGTGTGAAATCTCACATATGTTGTTTTGCTGGGATTTAGATATAAAGAGTTATCGTTACACCAGTTTATTAAATTTCCTATAACTTCATTGCAATTTTCGGCAAGTATGATATCATTTTTATTGGAGACAGCCAGCGATGCATCATCTGCGTAAAGTGTTATATGACAATTGCTTCCTATGTAATCGCACAGGTCATTGATATATAATATAAACAGCACGGGAGCAAGCACCGTACCTTGTCCCACGCCAGTATTGGTATTAAGGCATTCCGAATTCACTGTAAGCCCATTAGGTTGTTTTATTGAAACATACTGTCTTCTATCCGTAAGAAAACTACTGAGCCAATTCAGAGGTACTCCTCTAATACCTACATTAGCAAGTTTAAGTAGTAATCTGCTATGATCTACGCAGTCGAAGGCTTTACTTAAGTCACAGAAAATTCCAATTGGGCGTTCACCATCTTCAAGGTACGATATAATTTTATTGCAAAAATCATGAATGGCATTACACGTTGATAAATTCGGCCTGAAACCAAATTGATTAGTAGTAATCACATTTTTTTTATTCATAAAATATTCTAAACGATCTAAAAAGCAGTATTCAAACACATTAGAGAAGATTGAGGTCATCGTTATCGGACGATAATTATCCATGTCATCTCTATCATTTTTTTTGTGAAGCGGAACTACTTTGCCAATTTTCAATCTCTCAGGAAATTTACCAGATTCAAATGATAAGTTTACTAAGTAGAGTATGGGTAGGATTATTGTTGAAATAACTGATTTCAAAACAAATGCAGGTATTTCATCGGGTCCGGCTGATCTTTTTTTTTTAATCTTTGAGTTTAAAAGGGAAAGCAATTCCGTTTCAGTAAATGGTATTAGAAAAAATGATTGAGATTGGCAATGACTCTTGATTTCACCGTTATCTCTACTTTGTGGGATATTTTTTAAAATATTTTGAGGAGCATCTCTAAAAAAGCTGTTAAAATTATTAGCTACTGAACTTGGGTCATTTAATAGGCAGCCATTAATTTTTACATTTGGTGGAATAAGATCGTGTGTGTTCTTATTAGTGATTGAATTAATAACTTGCCAAGCACTTTTGCTGGTATTTTCGGAGCAAAGTATTTTTTTTTTGATAAAATTCCTTTTTTGTGTTTGCCACCAGAAAAGAATGAACAGATTTCGCCTTCTTGTAAATATCAGATAATTCCGGGTGGAGCTGTTTTAACTGAAACAAATGTTTTAAGTTTATACTTGACTTTCTTACACTATCATTCACCCAGGGTTTTTGAATAATTTTTTTAACCTTTTTAATGGGGAAATGTATATTAAAATAGTGTAAAAATATATCAATAAAATAGTTCAATGCATCATTTACATCATGCAGATTTTCAATATTGCTCCAGTTTTCATTATCTAAATCAGTATTAAAATTTTGAATAGAGCCATTGGAAAAGACTCTCTTGAACTCAAAGTTATCATTGATATTGATATTCTTAAACTGTTTTGAATTAAATAATAGAGTTTTATGGTCAGAGATCAAGTTCTCCAGCACAATGCATGCAGAGTTGACATTAGTATTAGTAAATACATAATTTACCAGTTTGAATAGTTTAAAACAGCGTTTTTCTATGTTTTTGGAAGTTTAAAACAGCAATTTTATCGTAATTTCTCATTAATCGCCGTTTCGCACGGAAGAAACATGAATTTGTCAGTTTGAATAGTTGAAAACCGCGTTTTTCAATGTTTTTGCAAGTTTAAAACAGCAATTTTATCGTGATTTCACAAAAATCCACCGTTTCCAACGTAAGAAACATGAATTTATCAGTTTGAATAGTTCAAAACAGCGTTTTTCTATGTTTTTGCAAGTTTAAAACAGCAAGTTTATCGTGATTTCACAAAAATCCACCGTTTCGAACGTAAGAAACATGAATTTATCAGTTTGAATAGTTGAAAACAGCGTTTTTCTATGTTTTTGCAAGTTTAAAATAGCAATTTTATCGTCATTTTTCATAAAACGCCGTTTCGCACGAAAGAAACATGAATTTGTCAGTTTGAATAGTTCAAAACAGCGTTTATCTATGTTTTTGCAAGTTTAAAACAGCAATTTTATTGTCATTTCTCATAAATCGCCGTTTCACACGAAAGAAACATGAATTTGTCAGTTTGAATAGTCAAAACAGCGTTTTTCTATGTTTTTGCAAGTTTAAAACAGCAATTTTATCGTCATTTCTCATAAATCGCCGTTTCGCACGAAAGAAACATTAATTTGTCAGTTTGAATAGTTCAAAACAGCGTTTTTCTGTTTTTGCAAGTTTAAAACAGCAATTTTATCGTCATTTCCCATAAATCTCCGTTTCACACGAAAGAAACATGAATTTGTCCGTTTGAATAGTTCAAAACAGCGTTTTTCTATGTTTTTGCAAGTTTAAAACAGCAATTTTATCGTCATTTATCATAAATCGCCGTTTCGCACGAAAGAAACATGAATTTGTCAGTTTGAATAGTTCAAAACAGCGTTTTTCTATGTTTTTGCAAGTTTAAAACAGCAATTTTATCGTCATTTCTCATAAATCGCCGTTTCGCACGAAAGAAACATGAATTTGTCCGTTTGATAGTTCAAAACAGCGTTTTTCTTTGTTTTTGCAAGTTTAAAACAGCAATTTTATCGTCATTTCTCATAAATCGCCGTTTCACACGAAAGGA